>SWKJ01000142.1:0-54739 GCA_019425465.1 Colletotrichum falcatum | reverse complement strand
GTCGATGTCATCGCGCTGGCCTCGCAGGCGGGTGGAAAAAACGGGAATGCCACGAGCGTGGCCGGGCGCAAGGGGCGGGCAGGGTCATGGCCTCAGTCCCCGGGCCCAGCAGCGCGGCGGCGGCGCGGCGCGCGCTGTCGGCGATGGCCGGATCGCGCGAGACCAGCGCCACCGCGATGGCGCCGTCGATCAGCACCAGCAATTGCGCGGCGGCCTCGTCGGGCTCGGCAGATCGGCATCGCGGACCCGCGCGCGGATGTGGTCGAGCAGCCGCGCCTTGTGTTCGCGTGCCACCGCCAGCACCGGACTGGCTTCATCGCCGATTTCGCCGGCGGCATTGAGGAACGCGCAGCCGCGAAAGTCCTCGCTGGCGAACCATTCGCGCAAGGCGTCGAACATGGACAGCAACCGCGCCCTGGAGGTGGCCGCCCGCGACGTGGCGTCGACGAACCAGCGCATCCAGCGTTCGTCGCGCGCCCGCAGGGCCGCGGCCACCAGCGCATCCTTGTTCGGGTAGTACTGATACACGCGCTTGCGCGCCACGCCGGAGGTCCTGACGATGAGATCCATGCCGGTGGCGTGGATGCCCCCGGCGTAGACCAGCCGTTCGGTGGCCTGGAGCAGGCGCAGGCGCGCATCGTCGGGCGGGAGGTTGGGCGTGTCGGGCATGGCTGAGAATGATCGTTCTATATGCGATGGAGGCAATGGTAGAACGATCATTCTCTCGGGTCAAGCGAGTCGGTCAGGCGGTGAGCGCGCCACCCACGCACGGGCTCGGTTCACTTGCTGTGCCGTGCCTGTACCGGCGTCGGGGCAGGGTCGCCGCACCATTCAGATACATAAGCCAATCTCAAGATGCTTGCTTTATCTGTTAATTAATACTAAAGTACTTAGATCGTCACACAAAAAGCCGGCAATTGTTCCGGATGCCGCCAAGCCAATGCCGCGCGCAGGCCTTGGCCTTCCCCCAAGGCGGGGTCCATCGAAGCGTCTTGCTTCGCCGCCGGCTTTACCGACGACCCAGGGCCATGCCCTGGCGCCCGTTCCTGATGCCTGCCTTGCATCGCCGCCAGGGCATCCCGGGCGCGCTGGATATCCGAGTCGTTCCCTGCGCAGGGCAGGCCGACATCGCACACAGGAGAGTACGCACATGTCCCAACTGATCGCCAAGAAACCGCGCTTCGAAGTTCCGCCGCTGAACTGGAAGGCGCCAGGTTCGCGCCCGGACCCCGAAACCTCCACCCGCCCGGAAACTTCCGAGGCCGCCCAGGACAAGAACGCGACCCGCGTTCCTGACTGACCCCTCCAAGGCAACAACGCCGCGTCGACTCCGACGCGGCTTTTTTTTGGCGGCGCAAAGGCGCCCGCCGTCAGTCGGTGTTTTCCGGCGCCACCCGGTTCTTGCCATCCACCTTGGCCCGATAGAGCAGTTCGTCGGCGCGGCGGAACAAGCTGTCCGCCGTCTCGATGCCGGGGCCGCGCGCGAGCGCCACGCCGAAGCTGGCGGTCAGCCCGAACACCGCGCCGTTTTCCGCCGCCACCCTGGCCCGCGCGATGCGCTGCCGCATGCGTTCGGCCATCTCCACCGCCTCGGCGGCCTTGTGGGCCCGGCACAGCACGGCGAATTCCTCGCCGCCCACCCGCGCGACCACATCCGCCTGCCGCCAGGTCTGCCGGCACAGGTCGGCCACCGTTTTCAGGGCTTGGTCGCCGCTGGCGTGGCCGTAGGTGTCGTTGATGCCCTTGAAATCGTCGATGTCGAACAGGATGAAGGCCAATGCCGTGCCGGCGTCGCGCCATTGCGACAGGGCCTGATCGAGGCGGCTCTCGAAGGCGCGGCGGTTGAGCAGGCCGGTCAGGAAGTCGGTCTCCGCCATCACCGCCAGGTCGACGATCAGGCGGTCGCGCTCCAGTTCGGCGCGCTTGCGCGCGGCGGCGTTGTCCTTGAGCACGCTCAGCGCCTCGAACATGCCGTCGACCTCGCCGCGGTACTTGCCCACGGGGATCGCGGCGACGGGCGTGCCGTTGGCGATGGCGCCGATGATGCGGGTGGCCTGCACGAACGGCCGTATCACGCGCCGGCGAAACTGCCGCAGCGACAGCATCAGCGCGGCCGCCAGCGCGGTGGCGGCGACCAGTGTGATGGCCAGCAAGCGGATCGCGTCGCGCCGATGCTCGCGCATGCTCGCCTCCATCAGGTCCAGCATCAGGTCGCGGAACTGGCTGATGGCATGCATCAGCGGCACGTAGGTCGCGGCCAGCTCGCGCGCGCTGATGGTGGCGCCGCCGGGTTGCAGCGCCGCCATGTCGCGCACTTCCGCCAGATAGCGCATGCCTTCGCCGAAATAGAAATGCCGCAGGTCGCCGTAGGCCAGCGACTCGCGCAGGTCCGGCCGCGTCGCCAGGCGCATCTCCAGCAGGTCGTGCAACTGGTCGATGCGTCCCAGCACCCGTTCAATGCGGTATTCGTCGGACTCGGTCAGTTGGCGGTGCTTGGCAAGCGCCGGCGTGAAGGTCGAGCCCAGCAGGCCCGCCTGTTCGTGCAGCTCGCTCGCCAGCAACGCCAGGGTCAGCAGATTGGGCGCGTCGGCTCCGTTCCGCATCACCACGCCGGCGCTCTCGGCCATTGCCGCCTGCAGCTCGGGCACCAGCGCCACCATGCCGTTCACCGCCGCCAGCACGCGCTGGCCCGAGATGTCGGCGCGCGGCGTGGCGATCAGGGCGTCGGCGTCTGCGCGGGCCTTGATCAGGGCGTAGCGGATGCGCTGGATGTTGGTGAACTCCCGCGCGCTGTTCGGACTGAGCGGGGCGCGGTACAGCGCCAGGAGTTCGGCGATGCGCGTGTCGCTGCGTTCGCGGGCCGCCTGCAGCCCATCCAGCAGGGATGCCCCGACCGGGTAGTCGGCGCCCAGGGCGGCATTCATGGGACCACGCTCGGCGGACACCGTTTCCATCGCCGCGATGGTGGTGCGGACGATGGCGAAAGCGCGCAGCGCTTCGCCGGTGGCGAGATAGGCGGCGCGGCTCTGGAGCAGCAGGATTCCCGTCAGGACCGACATTGGCAGCAGCACGCCCGCCGCCAATATCAGGAAATAGCGTTCCAGTGATTTGATCGAGAATCTACTGCGCAACATACGGATAGGCCGGCCTGATGCGATGTGGCTGTGCGCGCAGGATACTGTAATTGCGCGGCTGCCAGGCCATCGCCGCGCGCCGCATGACGTCTCGCCGGGCGGCTCAGGGCCGTTCCAGGATGCGTGGGCCCGGCCCGTCGCGGCCGAGCACGTCGTCCGGGTTGCGCAGCGGACAGTCCTTGAGCGACAGGCAGCCGCAGCCGATGCAACTGTCCAGTTCGTCGCGCAGCCGGGTCAGCTTGCGGATGCGTTCATCCAGGTTCGCGCGCCATTGCGACGACAGGGCCTTCCATTGCGCCGGACTGAGACGGTTGCCGTCCTGCGGGAAGCGCGACATGGCCTCGCGGATTTCCTCCAGCGGAATGCCTGTGCGTTGCGCCACCTTGATGATGGCGATGTAGCGCAGCACGATGCCGGGAAAGCGGCGCTGGTTGCCGTCGCTGCGCGAACTCTGGATCAATCCCTTGGTTTCGTAGAAGTGGATCGTCGAGACCGGCACCCCGCTGCGCCGGGCGACTTCGCCCACCGTCATGAGCCGCGTGATGTCGATCGGCTTGTCGCCCGCCATGGAAGTTGACCTCAAGTTAAGTTGAGGTCTTATAGTCCGCCGCGCTGGATTTGGCAACCCGCCGGATCCGGCTTGCCGCCGCGCCCGCCGGGCGGGCGGGACAACGCCGACCATCAGGAGCAGCACCCATGCAGACGCCGCAATACCTCGAACCCGTGCTTCAGAGCTCCTGGCTCTGGTTCATCGCGCGGCTGTGCCTGGCGGTGGTTTTCATCGCCTCGGGCGCGGCCAAGCTGATCGATTTCCAGGGCGGGGTGGCGGAAATGCGGGGCGCGGGGCTGGAACCGGCCCGCCTGTTCAACATCGCGGTGGCGGCGCTGATGCTGGCCGGTTCGATCCTGATCCTGGCGGACCGTGCTGTCTGGCTGGCCGCCGCCGCGCTGGCGGTGTTCCTGGCGCTGACGATCTTCATCGTTCACGCCTTCTGGCGCCTGCCCGAACCGCAGGCCAGGCTGGCGTTGTTCTTCGCGCTGGAGCACGTGTCGGTAATCGGCGGCCTGTTTGCGGCCGCCATCGCCAGCCACTACCGGGCGTTGGCGATGGCTTAGGGGGGCTTGCGGCGGCCCCGGGCCCTAGGGAGTGCCGTGCAGCACCACGCGGTTGCGGCCCTGCTGCTTGGCCGCATAGAGGGCGGCGTCGGCGGCGTGGAACACCTGGACCACGTCCGGCCCGCTGGTCGGCCATTGCGCCACGCCCGCCGACATCGTGATCCCGCCCACCTGTGGGAAGTCGCGCTCCGCGGTGCGTTGGCGCAGCCGCTCGGCCACGATCACTGCTTCCGTCGGCGCCACCCCCGGCAGCAGGATCAGGAATTCCTCGCCGCCGTTGCGGCACAGGATGTCGCCGGGGCGCGAGCAGTCGCGCATCAACTGCGCCACGTCCTGGATCACCTTGTCGCCCGCGGTATGGCCGTAGGTGTCATTGACCCGCTTGAAATGGTCGATGTCCAGCGCCAGCACCGAGAATGGCGTGCCCGAAGCCTGCAGGTGATCCACCGCGTCCTGCGTGCCGCGCCGGTTGCGCAGGCCGGTCAGCGGGTCGGTGATGCTGGCCAGGTTCAGCTTGCCGATCTTTTCTTGCAGGGTGGTGAAGCTCCAGATCACCGCGCGCTTGAGGCGCTCGGCCTCGAAATACCAGGCGCGCACCGACTTGACCCGTTGCATCGCCACCGCGACGTCATGATGTTCGACGTTGGTGGCCAGTTGCGACAGCGGCAGCGAGATCTGCCGCGCACACCACCAGATCGCCAGCAGGAACACCAACGCCAGCGGCGCGGCGTAGCCCAGCAGCGCCCACAGCAGCTCGCGGATCGGTTCCAGTGTCACGGCGGTGGGGCGCTGGGCCACCACGCCCCAACCGCTGGCGGGCACCGGCGCGTAGCCGGCCAGCATGTCCACGCCGCGTGAATTGACCACCCGGCGCGCGCCGGCCTGGCCCTCGATGACGGCCTCGATCACCGGATTGCCGCTCACCACTTCGCCGACCCGGCTGGCATCGGTGTGATAGATCAGCCGCCCGTCGCCATCCACCACATAGAGATAGGAGCCGTCTTTGTAGTGGTGCAGGCCCAGCAGGTCGTTGAGCGCGCTTTCCCTGCGCAGGTGCAGGGTGCCGGCGATGTAGCCCAGGAAGCGGCCGTCGGCGGCCAGCACCGGATAGGACAGGTTGATCAGCAGGTTGCCGGCGATCGAGACATAGGGTTTGGTGATGACCGGATGACGGCTTTGCAGCGCGACCCGGCTGCCCGGACTGTCGATCCGGGTGCCGACAAAGCTGCGGAAATCCTGGGTGGTGGCCAGCAGCACGCCGTCGGCGCCCACCACGCCCACCGAATTGAACGTGTCGCTCTGCTCCTGTACCCGGCGAACCTCGGCCGCCAGCATGTCCGGGGCGCCCATGTGCGCCGCGATCTGGCGCGCGCTGTAGCCCAGTTGGCGTTCGGCCGCCTTGAGAAAACCGCCGGCGCTCTGCGCCAGCTTGGCGGCGTAGACGCGGTTTGCTTCCAGGGTGGTGGTGATGAGTTGCTCGCGCTGCAGCCGGTAACTGGCGTACAAGGCGTTGGCGGTAGCGGCGATGGCGCTGAATATCGTAAGCGCGAGCACCAGGCCGCGTAGATTGATTCGCATGGGGAGCACAGCAGGCATGGGTCTCGTTATGGGCGCGGCGCTGCGCAGCGCCGGCAGGCGCCATTGTATGCAAGCGCGCCTCGGGTCTCGCCGGGATCGAGCGGGTGTGGTTGGCGCGCTACGGTGTTTCGTCCCCGGATGGCGTGTCCAGCAGGCGCGCCGCGCGCGAGCGGGGCGCGGCGCCGGCGCGGAAATACCCCATCACGGTGGCCACGCTGGCATGGCCGGTCATGGCCATGGCGTCGCCCAACGGCACGTTCTGGCGGCCGGCCTCGGTCACGAAACCCGAACGCAGGCTGTGGGCCGAGAAATCGCCCTCGATGCCCGCCAGGCGGCAGCGTTCCTGGACGATGGCGCGCACCGCGGCGGCGGCGAGCGGCTCGCCGATCACATCGCCACGGCGGATGCGGCGGAACAGGGCGCCTTGGCGGATGCCGCTGGCGGCCAGCCAGGCGTCCAGGGCCAGCGCCGCCGCGCCGGCGATCGGCTTGCGGTCCTGGGCGCGGTCGGCGCCGGACTGGTTGGTCTTGGAGTGCGAGAGCAAATAGAGGTAATCCTCGCCCACCTTGCGCGTGTTTTCGACGGTCGCCCCGACCACCTCGGACCGCCGCCGGCCGCCGCTGGACCAGGCGAACAGCAGCAACGCCCGGTCGCGCAGGCCGCGCAGGGAGTCGTCGCAGGTGTCCAGCAGGGCCTGCAGCGGTTCGCGCGTCAGGGCGTCCTTGCGCGCCGGCGTCGCGCCCCGGCGGGCATAGGCGCGGCGGGTGCGGGCCAGCAGCTCGCGCACGGCGGCGGCGCGGCAGGGGTTGGGCAGCCCGGCCAGCTCATGGGCCTTGGAGAGCACCGACAGGCGTTGCAACAGCGTGTTCAGGCTGGGCGGCCCGAGCCGGCCCTTGGCCTTGATCCGCACCAACTCGCTGTCCAGCGCCGGCGGCAGCTCCGATATCAGCCCCTGGGCGCCGGTCCGCTGGGCGTGGTCCACCACGAACTGGATCACCGCCGCCTCGGACAGCGGCAGCGCCAGGGGCCGGCCATAGCGCAGGCCGAACCAGGCCGACCAGTAGCGGATCGCGGCGCGATAGCTGGCGGCCGTATTGGGCGAACTACCCTCGCGCAGCAGGTCGCGCATGGCGGCGTCGGCCTGGCGGTCGAGCGCGCGTGGGTCCAGCAGGGGCAGCGGGGCCGGAGAAGTGGGCAGCATGCGGGGCGGGAAATGACCGGGAGCGGGGAGCCTGGCGTGGCACGGCCCGTGGATACTATCATTCCGCTACTTCGCTACCCGCCCCTGAAGGTGCCGCCCGGATGCACGACTCCACCTATCGTATGATCGCCGCGTTGCGGATGCGCCAGTTCGAATTGCTGACGGTGCTGGCCGACACCGGCAGCATGCGCGCCGCGGGTGAGAAGCTCTGCGTCAGCACCGCCGCCGTCAGCAAGGGCCTGGGGGAAATCGAGACGCTGCTGGGCATCACGGTGTTCGAGCGGCATGGCCGCGGCGTGAGCCTGACGCGGGACGGCGACATCCTGGTGCACCGCGCCCGCCTGTTGCTGTCCGAGGTCGCCAATCTCGCCGATGATCTGCGCGACCGCAAGCTGGGGCACGATGCGGTCCTGCGCATTGGCGCGCCGCCCTTCATCGCCTGGTCGTTGCTGCCCGACGTGCTGCGCGGCATGGCGGACGATGGCGGCTTGCCGCCGGTGCAGATCGTCGAGGGGAGGCTGGACGACACGCAGCGCAAGCTCGAAAGCGGCGAGATCGACGTCCTGCTGACCATGAACACCTCGTCCGAACTGGGCAGCCTCTGTCAGGAGGGGCTGGTGATCCGCCCGGTGGGCCGGGAACAGTGGATTGTGGTGTGCGCCGGCGATCATCCGCTGGCCCTGGCGCCGCGCGAGGCGCCGTGGACCTGGCGCGAGTTGAAGCAGCAGGCCTGGATACTGCCGGCCCGGCCGACGCAGGCCCGGCTGATGATCGAGCAGTTGCTGCTGGACAACAACCTGCCGCCCATCGCGCCCGCCATCGAGTCCATGAACGCCATCACCAACCTCAAACTGGTCGAGCGCCGGCTGGGGCTCAGCCTGCTGGCCCGGCGCACGGTGCAGGAACGCCTGGCGCGCGGCAGCCTGGCGGCGTTGCCGGTCCAGGCGCTGCCCGAGCCGATCCCTATCGTGATGGTGTACCGGACGCCGTGGCACCAGGACGACATCATCGAGCGCTTTCACGATGCCGCGCACGCGCTCCTGCAGGCGGCCAGCAACGCCTCTGCCGACATGCCGTCGGGCAGCACCGAGTCCAGCAGGTAATTGCGGTCCCGGAACGGCTCCGCGTAGACCGCTTCCAGCAACGTGATGCAGGCGGACAGCAGCGGGCAGTCGACCCCCAGCAGCCGCGCCAGCCGTTCCTGGAACACCAGACCGAACGGCACGTCCTCCAGCACGTAGCGATGCGCCAGCCGCGCCGGGCCGAGCGGGCCGGCGCCGCGCGCATCGATGGCGCGCGCGATGTCCTCCAGTGGGCCCAGCGGCACGTGGTACGAGCGCGAATAATGCTGCGCCAGGGTCGGCAGCGTGAACCCCAGGGCTCGGGCCAGCGCCAGCCGCTCCCGGTCCAGCGCCTCTGCCATGTTGGCGACCACCCCCGTGAAGTGGCCGAACAGCGGCCAGGCCTCGCCCCGGTCCATCCGGGTCAGGTTGGGGATCACCTCCGCGGCATGCGCGATCGGATTGATGTTGGCCAGGATGCTGGCCAACAGATTGTCGGCCAGCGCGAACCGGTCGCCGAACAGGGCCTGGCAATCGGCCAGTGCGTCGCGGCCGCCCGCGCGCGGCGCCAGCCAGGCCATGCCGATCTGGCCGCGCGGCGCGTTCAGGTGCAGGCGGCCGTCGGGCAGGAAGTGGGCGGTCGTGAGAGTCGTGCTCCACCCGACCGCGGTGACGTCGGCGCCATGCGCCGCCGCCGTCTGCCGCAGCCACAGCGGCACCAGTGACAGCGCGCCGCTGACGATCAGGGTCTGGCCGTCGCGCCAGTGGGGCGCCGCGTCTTCCAGGACCTGTTGATACTGGGATGCGGGCAGGCAGATGAAGACATGGCTGTAGTCCGACAGGTCGGACAGCCGCGCCAGCCGTTCGACCGCCACGGCGCCTTCCAGCGCGCCGACGCAGTCGAAGCGCGCCCGGCCGGGCTCGGCATGCGGGCGCAGGTGCCGCCCGGTGGGCGACCACATCGCCACCGGCAGGTCGCTGGCCCGCAGATAGGCCGCGGTGGCGCAGCCGATGCCGCCGGCCCCGACGATCGCGATACGGAAATCGTTGCGCCGCATGTCATTTCACCGAAATGTGGCGGTCGCTGATGATCTTGCCCCAGCGCTGGTTTTCACGCGTGGTGTAGTCGCGCAGTTCGGCCGGGCTGGTGCCCATCACGATCACGCCCTGGTGGATCAGCTTCTGCCGCAGGTCGGCGTCGCCGAGCGCCTTGACCAGGGCGCCATGGAGCCGGTCGATCACCGGGGCGGGGGTGCGCGCCGGCACGAACACGGCGAAGGCGGTGGCGATTTCGAAGTCCTTGACGCCGGATTCGGCCACGGTCGGCACCTCGGGCAGCAGCGGCGAGCGCTGATCGCTGGAGACGGCCAGGGGCAGCAGCCGCCCCGAATTCAGGAACGGCAGCGAGACGCCCAGGTCAAGGAAGGCCATGTCGACTTCGCCGCTCATCACCGCCGTGCCGGCGGGACCGCCGCCCTGGTAGGGGATATGGGTCATCTCGATGCCGGTCAGGGCCATCAGTTGTTCGGCCGCCAGGTGGCTGGTGGATCCCTGGCCGCCCGAGGCAAAGGTCAGACGGCCGGGTTTTTCGCGCGCCAGGGCCAGCAGTTGCGTCAAGGTCTTGACCTTCAGCGCGGGATTGACGGCCAGCACCAGCGGACTGGCGGCCAGCAGCGACACCGGGGCCAGGTCGCGCTCATGCTGGTACGGCAACTGCTTGTACAGGTGCGGGCCGATCACGAAGGTGCTGTTGGTGGCCAGCAGGGCGGTGTAGCCATCGGGCGCGGCGCGCACCGCCTGGGCATGCCCGATCGAGCCATTGGCGCCCGATTTGTTCTCGATCACGATGGGCTGGCCCAGGTCCTTGGCCAGGACGGTGCCTAACTGTCGCGCCAGCAGATCCACCGCGCCCCCGGGCGGCCACGCCACGATCAGGTTGACGGGCCGCTGCGGGTAGGCGGCCGGGGCGGTGGCGGACTGGGCGCTGGCGCCGCCGCCCCACAACAGGCAGAGCGGAAGCAGAATGGTTGCCAGACGGATGCTGCGCGGGGGGATCATGGCCATCTCCAGGGATTGATGGCCACAGTGTAGGAAGGCGGCGCGGGGGCGGCCATCGACAAATGCTCAACGCGCCTTAACGGGACGTTGAGCGCGCGGCTGAACGCGCCCCGAGCGGGCGGCGGCGAGACTGCCCGCCGCGGAGCGCGGCGCCGCTACACCGGGGTGACAGGCCCCCGCCCGAAGAACACGCCCTCCAGGTTAAGCATGAAGATCCCGAACTGGGCTTCGATCGCCTCCGGCGACCAGCCGCCCACGTGCGGAGTCAGCAGCAGGCGGTCCTGGGCGATCAGCGCCGGGGGCGGCGCGGGCTCGCTTTCGTAGACATCCAGCGCCGCCCCGGCGATGCCGCCGCAGGCCAGCGCGGCGGCCAGGGCCTGCGTATCGACGATGCTGCCCCGGCCGACATTGACCAGGTAGCCGCCCGGGCCGAGTTCCCGCAGCACGGCCGCATTCACCATGTGCCGGGTCGCCGCGCCGCCGGGCATGGCGCAGACCAGCACGTCGCACCAGCGCGCCAGCGCCTGCGCGTCGTCGAAGTACTGATAGTCGAATTCCCGCCGCGCGCGGCGGTTGTGGTAGCCGACCTGCATCCTGAAAGCCTGGGCGCGGCTGGCGATGCGTTCGCCCACCGCCCCCAGGCCCAGGATGCCGAGGCGCTTGCCGGACACGTGGGTGGGCAGGGCGATGGCGGTGCGCCAGACGCCCGCGCGGCAAAGCCGGTCCAGGGTACGGAAGTCGCGCATCGCCGCGATCACCATGCCCATGGCATGGTCGGCGACGCATTCGTCGTTGGCGCCGCGCCCGTTGGTCACCCAGATGCCGCGGGCCTTGGCCGCCGTCACGTCGATGTTCTCGTAGCCGGCGCCCATGCTGGCGACGAGCCTGAGGCGGGGCAGCCTTTCCATTTCATCGGCGCGCAGCCCCAGCAGGCCGATGGTCAGCACCGCCTCGAATTCGGCGCCGCGGGTCTGCACGATGTGGGCCCGCTCTTCGGGCGTCAGCGCGAACGTGGGTCGATAGCGCTGCCGCAGGGCCGCCTCTTGCGCGGGGCCCAGCTCGCAGAGCACCAGAACGGAAATGCTCATAGATGTGTTGCTCTCACTGAAACTGCCACGCTTTGCTCCTTGCTGTGCGTGTCGGGGTGCGAATGTAGTGGGCCGCTCAATGAAGAACAATCGCTAAAATCAGGTGAGATTATTCAAAAAAACTAATCAATGGCTTCCGATATCAATTTCAATTTGCTCCGCACCTTTCTCCTGATCGCGGAGACCCGGAGCTTTCGCGGCGCGTCCGAGCAGGTGCATCGTTCGCAGTCGGCGATCAGCGCGCAGATCAAATTGCTCGAGGCGCAGGTCGGCGCCGAGCTGTTCCATCGCACCACGCGCAGTGTCCAGTTGACGGCGGCCGGCAAGCAGTTGCTCGACGCCGCGCGGCGCGGCGTGCGCGAGGTCGAGGCGGGGGTGCGGGAGGTTCGTGAGACGCAGGCCTTGCAGGCCGGCCACGTGGCGGTCGCGGCGACGCCGATTGCCGCGGCCGCGCTGCTGCCGCCCGTGCTGGCCCGGTTCGAGACCCTGTACCCCGGCGTGCGGATGTCGGTGCGGGAGCGGCAGTCGGGGGACGTGCAGGCCCAGGTGCTGCAGGGCGAGGCGGATTTCGGTGTGGTCCCCGGTCCGATGGGCGCCGACTGCGATTTCGAACCGCTGGTGACCGAAGAGATCTGCGCGCTGATGGCGCCCCGTCTCTACCCGGATGCGGCGGACCCCATGGCGCTGAAGGACGTCGCCCGCTTGCCCTTGCTGCTGCTCAGCAACGCCACGTCGCTGCGCGTCCTGCTGGACCAGGCGGCGGCGCGGGCGCGCATCCGCCTGACGCCGAAGTACGAGTGCATACAGGCCCACACCCTGATCGCGATGGCCGCGGCCGGGCTGGGCGTGGCCATTCTTCCGCGCCTGGCCTTGCCCGTCAGGCCGCCCAGGGGGCTGCGGATCTGCCGGCTGTCGCCGCCCCTGACGCGCCAGATGGGACTCCTGACCCTGCGTGGGCGCAGGCTGGCGCCCGCCGCCGACAGGCTGGCCGCCCTGGTCCGGGAGAGCGCGGGCAGGGTGGTTGCCCGTTAGGGCGCGCGCCGGGGCCGGATTTCACCTCTCGCGCGGGGGGCACGCCTCCCATGGCGCTGAAAATATAATTTCATACATATGCTGTATGATATCTAACGCATATATGAAATTACTCACGATAAGATTCCATTATCGTGAGTAAAAACCGCCTTGATCCGGGAAAAACGAGCCATGGCCACGGGAATTACGGAAGGGGATGTCTGGCGTGCCTCCGACGCCTTGCTGCTGGAAGGGGCGCGGCCGACCATCGAACGGGTGCGCCAGAAGATCGGGCGAGGCTCCCCCAATACGGTCAGTCCGCACCTGGAATCCTGGTTCCGTTCGCTGGGGGCCCGCATCCAGGATCCTGGCGCCTTCTCCGCGCCGGCCGCCGTGCCCGAACCAGTGGCCCAGGCGGCCGCGCATTTCTGGGAATCGGCGCTGGCCGCCGCCCGCGCCGAACAGGCCGAGGCCAATCGCCAGCGCTGGGCCGAACTGCACGAAGAGGGCGAGCGGCTCGATGCGCTCACCGAACAGTTGCGCCAGCGCGAGGCAAACCTGGAAAACCGCGAGCGCGACCTGCAGGAGGGCTTGAAGGTGGCGACCGGGCAACTGGCCGCCACCGAGGAACGCCTGCGGGCGGCCGAGGCGCAGTTGCGCCAGCGCGACGAGGCCCTGGCGAT
The DNA here is from genome assembly GCA_019425465.1 of Colletotrichum falcatum. Classification (NCBI taxonomy): domain Eukaryota; kingdom Fungi; phylum Ascomycota; class Sordariomycetes; order Glomerellales; family Glomerellaceae; genus Colletotrichum; species Colletotrichum falcatum. Next base: position 41,809 of record SWKJ01000142.1, on the reverse strand, counting down.
CGAGCAGCGGCAACTGGCGGACGCGCGCAATGCCTTGCTGGCGCACGTGGCCGATGCCGAGCGCGCCCGGGGCGAGCAGGCCGAGGCCCTGGCCGCCGCGCAGGAGCGCCATGCCGCTCACGAGCGCCGATGGCTCAATGAACTGGACGCCGAGCGCGGCAACGTCAAACGCCTGCAAGCGCGGCTGGATGAACTCCAGTCCGCCCAGCAGCAGCAGGCCGAACAGGCGCGCCAGGCGCTGGCTCAGGCGGCCGAGCGCCTGCGCGGCGCGGAATCGGATGCCGCCGACCGGCTGCGGGCGGCCCAGGCCGAGGTGCTGGCCGCGCGCGGCGAGGCCCAGGCGCAGTTGAGCCGGCAACTGGCCGACGTGGCCGTCGCCCAGGAGGCGCTGCAGGCATCGCGTCGCCGCGAACAGGACCTGACCCAGCGGCTGGCGGCCAGCGACGCCCAGTTGGCGGACCTGCTGGGCCAGTTGCGGACGCGCGATGGGCAGTTGCTGGAGCTGACGCGCCACCTGATCGCCGCCCGGGTGGCGGTGCGGCCCACGCCCGGCGGGGCCAAATAGAGGTGTCGGCGGGGTTTTCGGATAAATTCGTACACGGCCCGATCCTTGCGCGGCCGCTGCCTGGAGCACCGTTTGAACCCGAACCCACGCCCGCCCGCGGACCTTGCCCGCAATCTGCTCGTCATCGTCATCCTGTCGGCCCTGATGATCGGCAGCCTCTACGTGCTGAAACCCTTCCTGTTCGGGCTGATCTGGGCCACCACCATCGTGGTGGCCACCTGGCCGGTGATGCTGGCGGTGCAAAAGCGCTGCGGCGGCCGACGCTGGATGGCGACGGTGGCCATGCTGATCGTGCTGCTGGTGGTGATCGTGCTGCCGCTGTACCGGGCCATCTCGACCCTGGCGCTGCATGGCGGCGCCATCATGACCGCGATCAAGAGTCTGCCCGATTACGCCCTGATGGCGCCGCCGGGCTGGGTGCAGGGCATCCCGCTGGGCGGGCCGCGCATCGCGCAGGAATGGCAGGCGCTGGCCGACGCCGGCGCGGGCGGGCTGCTGGCGCGCCTGGAGCCCTATGTGACCATGGCGGCCAAGTGGCTGCTGAGCAATGCGGCCATCGTTGGCGTGTTCGTCATGCATATGCTGATCACTATCGTCATCGCCGGCATTCTCTATAGCCAGGGCGACGTCGCCGCCAATTTCGTACAGCGCTTCGCTAACCGCCTAGCCGGCCATCGCGGCGTGGCGGCGATCCGCCTGGCGGGGCTGTCGATACGCGCCGTGGCGCTGGGTATCGTGGTGACGGCGGTGGTGCAGTCGGCGCTGGGCGGGCTGGGCCTGTGGATCGCCGGGGTGCCGGCGGCGGGGATCATCACCGCGCTGATGTTGATGCTGTGCCTGGCCCAACTGGGGCCGTTCCTGCCGTTGCTGGGCGGGGTGATCTGGCTGTTCCAGAACGATATGAAAGTGGCCGCGATTCTGCTGCTGGTGTGGGCAGCGCTGGTGACCATGCTCGACAATCTGCTGCGGCCGATGCTGATCAAGCGCGGCGTGAACCTGTCGATGCTGCTGATCCTGGCCGGTGTGCTGGGCGGCATGTTCGCCTTTGGCATCGTCGGTCTGTTCATCGGCCCGGTGATCCTGGCGGTGACCTCGACGTTGCTCAAGGCCTGGGTCGACGAGGTGCCGCCGCCCGAGGCGAGCGCGCCTGAGCCGCGGCCGCCTCGGGAAAGGGCGTAACATCTCGGGCCAGACGCTGTCACCGCATTGGCGCGATGCCTCGCGACGCCGGCCTTTTCCGTTTTTGATGCAGTATCCGAGATGACGACGTACCCGCCGCTTGCTTTCCCTTCCCGTTTCCAGGCCACCCTCCGACAGGCGGGCCGGCCATGAGCGACAGCGTCCGCCTGGCCAAGCGCCTGGCCACCGAAAAATCCTGTTCGCGCGGCGACGCCGAGCGCTATATCGAGGGCGGCTGGGTCGCCGTGGATGGCAAGGTGGTCGAGGAGCCCGGCTATCGCGTCCGGGCGGACCAGACGGTCAGCCTGCTGCCCGGCGCACGCCTGGAAGAAATGCGCCCGGTCAGCGTGCTGGTGCACAAGCCGGCCGGCCTGTCGGCCTCGGACCCGGTCGAATCGGCGCTGAACCTGGTCGTGCCAGCCAACCTCATGCCTGGCGACCGGTCTGGGCAACGCTACCTCAAGCGCATGTTCAATGGCCTGAAGCTGGCCACGCCCCTCGAGCGCGCGGCCAGCGGGCTGGTGGTCTATACCCAGGAGTTCGCGGTGGCGCGCAAGTTGCTGGAAGAGGGGCGGCATGTCGAGCAGGAATACATCGCGCAGGTGCGCGGCACGCTCGATGCGGCGGCGCTGGCGCGCCTGCAGCGCGGCCTGGCCTATGAGGGCCGGCCGGCCACGCCGATGAAGGTCAGTTGGCAGAACGAAAGCCATCTGCGCTTTGCGTTGAAGACGCCCGCATTGGGCTTCATCGAGTACGCCTGTGACAGCGTCGGCCTGCAACTGCAAGCCTTGCGCCGCATCCGTATCGGCCGCCTGCCGATGGCCGGACTGGCGGTGGGGCAGTGGCGCTACCGGCTGGAGTACGAACGCTTCTAGCGGCGCAGGTCAGGATGCCGGAGGCGGAACGCGGGCGGATTCGAGACGGAACTCGCCTGCCGGATGCGCCGTTACGCACTTAAAGTAGATTCTGGAATAAGTTGAAGTGAATTCTGGAATAGCGTGCTCCAGACTTCATCTGGATTCTCGGTTTATTATTTAACTTATTGATAAATAAGAAAAATAAAACATCATCTAAAAGGATGGCATATGCCCGCAAGGCAAGGCGAGGGGCGCGCTCTGAACGATCCCGCACGGCGCGGCCTGCTCAAGGCCGCCGGCGCGTTGGGCCTGTCCAGTCTGGCGCTGGCGGGGTGTGCAAGCCGGGTGGCCGAGCCGGGCGATCGCGGCGCGGCGGCGCCGTCTTCCGCGCAGCCCGCCGCGGCGCCGCGGCGCGATGCGCCCGTGCCAGCCCTGCGGCCGGGGGGGCGCGTTGCCATCGTGGCGCCGGCCTCCGCCGCCGAGGGCGCGGCTTTCGAGGCGGCCGAATGGCTGCAGGCGCGCGGTTACGACCCGCGCATCATGCCGGCCGCCTTGACCCGCGGCGACGCGCCGTACGACTACCTGGCCGGTGACGACGACGCCCGGCTCAACGACCTGCACGCGGCCTTTGCCGATCCGGCCATTGACGCGGTGTGGTGCCTGCAGGGCGGGTTCGGCTCCTGGCGGCTGGCGGACCGGCTCGATATCGGCCTGCTGCGCCAGCACCCCAAGCCCTTCATCGGCTATAGCGACATCACTGCGCTGCACCTGGCGATCCAGCGTCACGCGGGCTTCGTGACGTTTCACGGGCCGATGCTGGCGCAGGACCTGGTGGCGGGTAAACAGGAGCCAACCGCCAGCCACGTGCTGGCGATGGTCGGCGGCCAGATCGGGCAGGGCGGCTGGATCGACGCGCCGCCGGAATCCAACCCGGTGGTGCTGGCGCCCGGCGTGGCCAGCGGCCGGCTGGTGGGCGGCAACCTGGCGCTGGTCGCGGCCATGATCGGCTCGCGCCACGAGATCGCGACACGGGACGCGATCCTGTTCATCGAGGATGTCAATGAGGCGCTGCCGCGCATCGATCGGTTGCTGTCGCAGTTGCGCGCGGCAGGCAAGTTCGATCGCATCAAGGGCGTGCTGGCCGGCAATTTCACCCGGCTGGGGCTGCCGGGGGGCGACGCGGTCGGCCAGAGCCTGTTGTTCCCGCTGCTGCTGGAGCAATTCCAGGCGCGCGGCATCCCGGTGCTGGCCGCCTGGCCCAGCGGCCATGGCGACCCCAACCTGACGCTGCCCCTCGGCGCGCTGGTGACGCTGGACACCCAGCGGCGCGGCCTGCGGCTGGAACAGGCGGTGGCGGTCCAGGCCGCGCCGCTGTAGCCCGGAGACCCGTCGCATGAATCCTTTCTTCGATGCCCTGAGCCGCCAGTTGAACGCGCCCGAGCGCCGGCGTCCGCGGCAGCGTCACGCCCGCGCCAAGGCATTCCAGTGTGTCTGCGGCCAGCGGGTGTTCTTCAACAACACCGAGTGCCTTAACTGCCACCGGCAACTGGGCTTCGATCCGCGCCACGGCCACATCGTCGCGCTGGACCCGGGCAAGACGGAAGGCGCCTGGATCGAGGCCGGGCGGGTGCGCGGCAGAATCTTCAAGCGCTGCGCCAATTTTTCGTCGCCGGCTGCCTGCAATTGGCTGCTGCCGGCCGCGCGCGCCGATCATCTCTGTATCGCCTGCGGCCTCAATCGCACCATTCCCGACCTGTCGGTGCCGGGCAACGGGACGCTGTGGCGCAAGGTCGAGAGCGCCAAGCGCCAGGTGATCGCCCAACTGCTGACGCTGGGACTGCCGATCCCGCGGGCGCGCACGCCGGGCGACGGCGGGCTGGCGTTCGATCTGCTGGCGCCGCCCGACGATGGCTCGCCGCTGCTCACGGGACACGGCCAGGGGCTGATCACGCTCAATATCCACGAGGCCGACGACGCGTACCGGGTCCAGGTGCGTGAGGCGATGCACGAGCCGTACCGCACGCTGGTGGGGCATTTCCGCCATGAGATCGGCCATTTCTACTGGGATCGGCTGGTGGCCGGCGGCCCCTGGCTGGCGCCATTCCGCCAGGTGTTCGGCGACGAGCGCGATGACTACGCGCAGGCATTGCGGCGCCATTACGACCAGGGCGCGCCGGCCGATTGGGCGCAGCGCTTCATCAGCGCCTACGCTTCGTCGCATCCTTGGGAAGACTGGGCCGAGACCTGGGCCCACTACCTGCACATGATGGACGCGCTGGACACCGCCTTCAGCTTCGGCATGGCGCGGCTGCCGCTGGACCAGGCCAGCGATCCCTTCACCCGGGCGTCGCTGTACGACCCGGACGATCCCGAAGGTCAGCGCTTTCTCGATCTGGTCAATGGCTGGGTGGCGCTGACCGGCGTGCTCAACGAGCTGTCGCGCAGCATGGGCCAGCGCGACTTCTATCCCTTTGTGCTGCCCGCCGCGGTGGTGGGCAAGCTGCAGTTCGTGCACCGGGTGATCCAGACGGCGCCGCGCTGACGCCGCGTCCGGCTCCCGCGGGGCGGCCGCCCTAGATGCGACGGGCCGACCATTCGCCCTTGCCGGCGGCGCTGCCCTGCATGGTGGCGCCGTTGACTTCGCCGGTGTAGCGTATGCCGTCGGCGGTGAACGAGATGGTGCGGCCATCCATGCGCGCGTCCGAGATCTCGCTGGATCCGAGCTTGCCCGACAGCATCTGGTACCGCTGTTCCAGTTGCAGCGTGCGGCCGCCCACCTGCCAGCGGCCGTCGACCCTGGCCGGCACCACCCACAGCAGCGCGTTGCAGTAGGTCTGGCAGGCCTCGGTCACGGTTTCGGAGGCATCTGGCTCCCAGTCGCCCATGCGGAAGGTGTTGGACACGATGCGGGTGCCCGGCGGCAGCTCCAGCAGCTTGGGCCGCAGCTTCTCGTTGATGGTCGACAACAGGAACATGGTGATGACGTCGGCCTGCGACAGGTCGGTTTCGAACAGGTCGGCGACCTCGAAGGTGGCGCGGCGGGACACGCCCGCCTTGGCGGCATTGCTGCGCGACAGCGCCACCAGGTCGGGGTTGTACTCGATGCCCTTGGCGGTCAGGCCGCGCTGGGCGGCGGTGATGACGGTGCGGCCGTCGCCGGATCCCAGGTCCATCAGGCGGTCCTGCGGCGTGACCTGGGCCATGTCGAGCATCTTGTCCACCAGCGTCTGCGGAGTCGGCACCCAGATGACGTCCTTGCCATCCTGGCCGACATCGGGCACGTAGTCTTCGGTCGCGGCAGCCCGCGGGCTGGCGGCATCGGCGCGGGCCTCGGCCAGCACCGCAAGGGACAGGGCCAGCGCCAGCGCCGATGCCATGAGGGGCCAGCGGCGGGCGGGCGAATGGGACGAATGGGCACGTTGCATGATGAAGACTCCTAGGGCAAAGAAAAGCGGGAGGGGCGGCTCATTGCGGACCACGCCTGTCCAGGTCGCGCGCTTCGTGCGGGCGCAGCAGTCGCAGCATCGGCACGCCCAGCACCAGCACGCCCAGGCCGATCAGGGCCCCGGCGCCAGCGTAGGCGGCGCTGGAATAGACCAGGCCGGCGCAGGTCAGCGCCAGCAGGGCAGGGGTCAGCGGATACAGGGGCACGCGAAACGGCCGGGCGCGCGCGGGGTCACGCTGCCGCAGGCGCCATACCGATGCGGCCACCAGCAGCATGAACAGCCAGAACACCGGCGCGGTGTAGGCCACCATGGTCTGCACCGCGTTGTGGCTGAAGGCGCCCACCGCCAGCAGGGCCAGCGTGATGACGCCTTGCGCCAACAGCGCGCTGACCGGCGTTTCGTTGCGTTCGCTCCAGCCGGCCAGCGCGCGCAGCCGCGGCACGTCGCGGCCCAGCGCGTAATAGACGCGGGCGCCGGTAATGATGGTGCCGTTGATGGTGCTGAGCGCGGTGGCGCAGATCACCAGGCTCAGCAGGGCGGCGGCATACGGGCCGGCGGCCAGTTGCATCACCGCCGCGCCCAGCGCCGGCGTGTCGCGCAGCCCCTGCAGGCCGAACAGTTCCAGCAGGGCGAGGTTGGTCAAGAGATAGGCGCCGGTCACCACCACGGTGCCGATCAGCAGCACGCGCGCCATGTTGCGGCCGGGATTGCGCAGCTCGCCGCTGAGATAGGCGGCCTCGTTCCAGCCGCCGTAGGTCAGCAGCACGAATACCATGCCCATGCCCATCAGCCCGGCGGCGTTGCCGCCCAGCGGCGCCGGCGCGGGAGCGGCGGGCGAGGCGGTGAACAGGGCGGCGCCCAGCACCGCCGTCAGCGCGACCAGCGTCAGGATCGTGAACAGCCATTGCAGGCGCTTGGAATGGCGCGTGCCGGCCACGTTCAGCGCGGTCAGTCCGATCACCGACAGCGCCGCGTGCACGGTGGCCCCATGCGTGCCGAGCGGCAGCAGTTGTTGCGCGTAGTCGCCATAGATGAAGGCCACCACGGCGATCGCGCCGGTCTGGATCACGGTGCAGCGCGCCCAGGCGAACAGCAGGCCGACCCGCGGCCCCCAGGCGCGCGACAGATACAGGTATTCCCCGCCCGCGCCGGGATAGGCCGCGCCCAGTTCGGCATAGCAGAGCGCGCCCACCAGCATCACCAGTCCGCCCGCGGCCCAGTAGGCCAGGTACATCGCCTCGGACGTGGCGTGCTGCGCGACCAGCGGCGGAAAGCCGAAGATGCCGATGCCGATCACCACACCCACCAGCACCACGGTTGCATCCATCACCGACAAACCGGGCGGGCCGAGCGCGTGCGCGCCCGCGCCGCTCCCCGCGCCGGCTGCACTGGGGCTGGGGCGCAAGGAACGGGGCAAAGGCGGCATCGAATTCTCCCGGGGATCGCCAGCGCACGAGCGTGCGGCGTGTCAGGCGCTAAGTCTGACAATTAGCTGAATAAAGAGTGACCCCGGGCGGGGAAGGAAAGTTTCTACGGGATTTCCCGTAGCCGATGCCGGCCTCGGCCAGGCGCGGGGAGCGCCCGCCGGGAGGCGGGCCAGCGAAAGGGACTACTTCTTGGGAGACTACTTCTTGGGGGTCTGCTTCTTGAGGGCTACTTCTTGGGCGACACCGGCTTCAGGCGGGACGGCACTTCATCCAGGTCGCTGCAGACCGCCAGCACTTCTGCGGGCTTCTTGCTCAGCGACAGGTAGACGTGGCCGATGCCGCTGTCGAAATAGGCGGACTCCAACCGGTTCAGCACCACGCTGTCGCCGTTCTCGAACTGGATGCGGACCTTGCCTGACAACACCAGCGCGAATTCCTGCCCGGGGTGGCGGATGTAGTCCTCGAACTCGACTACCTTGCGCGAATCGATCAGCGCCAGCATCGGCATCATCTTCTTGCCCGGGTATTCGCCCATCAGCAGCCGGTAGTGGTAGTTGTCGGTGGCGTAGTCGCGGGCGTCGCTGAGCTTGTTCTTGACGTAGGTGGGGGCCACCTCGGCCTGGGGCGCGTCGCCCAGCATGAACATGCGCGTCATGTCGATGTCCAGCGCGCGCGCCAGCGCGGCGAATTTCTCGTAGCTCAGGGCGATCTGGCCCAGCTCGGCCTTGGACAGCGTCGATACCGCGATGCCGCTGGCTTGCGACAGGGCCTGCAGCGTCATTTTCCGGGCTTTGCGCTCGGCGCGCAGGCGGGCGCCCATTACTTCCTTGCCCACGATGTCGGGTGGGGCCGTCTTGCGGGTAGGGGCCATGTAGCGGTCCGGGCGTCTAGGGAGTTGGCGAAGGAGGGGCGGGGCCCGCAAGCCCCGCCGCGCGTACGCCGGATTGTATAAGGCGGCGAGGCTCAGGCGGGCGTGCGCGCCAGCACGCGGCCGGCATGCCGGCCTGTGAAGGCCTGCTCGCGCCAGACGGGCGCGCCGTTGACATACACCGAATGGATGCCGGCGGCGCGTTCGGTCGGCCGCTCGAAGGTGGCGGTATCGGCCACGGTGGCGGGATCGAACACCACCAGGTCGGCGAAGTAGCCCGGCCGCAGTTGCCCGCGTTCGGCCAGGCCGAAGCGCTGGGCCGTCAGGCCGGTCATCTTCCAGACCGCCGTCTCCAGCGGGAACAGGCCCAGGTCGCGGGCGTAGTGGCCCAGCACCCGCGGAAAGGTGCCCCACAGCCGCGGGTGGGGGCGCTCGTCGTGCGGCAGGCCGTCCGAGCCGATCATGGTGGGGCCGAACGCCAGAATGCGCTGCACGTCGGGTTCGTCCATCATGAAGTAGATGGCGCCGGCCGGCTGCAGCTCGGGCACCACGTCGTACTTGGACTTGCCACGCTCGGCCGCGACCTCGTCCAGGTCGCGCCCGCTCAGATCGGGAAAGGGCTTGCACCAGGTGATGATGGTGCGGCCGGCCAGCAGCACGCGGTCCTGCTTGAGCATGGTCGAGCCGGCCACGTAGGGATAGGCATCCAGCGACACGTCCTGGCGCGCCATCGCGGCCTCGATCAGCGGCAGCGTCTCGCGCGAGCGGCCGAAATTGGGCTGGCCCATGACCTTGTGGTGCGAGATCACCACCGGCACGTCCAGCTCGCGGCCGATGCGGAAGGTTTCCTCCAGCGCCGCCACGATGTGTTCGCCTTCGTCGCGCATGTGGGTGGCGTAGATGCCGCCATGCGTGCTCAGCGGGCGGCAGACCTCGATGATCTCCTCGGTGGTGGCGCGGGCCGCGGGCGGGTAGAAGGCGCCGGTGGAAATGCCGATGGCGCCGCTGGCCATGGCTTCCTCGGCCAGCGCGCGCATGGCGTCGATCTCGGCGTCGGTGGCCGCGCGTTGCAGGTCGGGCATGACGGCGGCGCGCAACGTCGAGTGGCCCACCATGCAGGCGGCGTTGACCGCCGCGGGCGTGGCGCGCAAGGCGTCAAGATAGTCGGCGAAACGCGCGAAATGGTACGAGCCGCCTTCGTCCAGCAGGTCGAGCGGCGCCGGCGGGTTGGCGTGCGCCAGCGGCGCCAGGCTGATGCCGCAGTTGCCCGTGACCACCGTGGTGACGCCCTGGGATATCTTGGGGGTCATGTCGCGGCGCTTGAGCAGGTAGTTGTCGTCGTGGGTGTGCGAGTCGATGAATCCCGGCGCCAGCACCTGGCCGGCGACGTCGATCCGGTGGCGCGCCGGGGCGTCGGACAGGTCGCCGATGGCGGCGATGCGGTCGCCCCGCACGCCGAGGTCGGCGCGCCGTCCTGGCGTGTTGGCGCCGTCGATGACGGTGCCGCCGACAAACAGGTAGTCGAAAGGCTGCGATTCGGATGAAGTCATGGGATCTCCGGTGAATGTCGAGGCGGCTCAGGCGAAATGGCAAGCGACCAACTGGCCGGCGCCGACCGGGCGCGCCACGGGCGTTTCCTGGGCGCAGCGGGCCTGCGCCTGCGGACAGCGGGTGCGGAAGGCGCAACCGGACGGCGGCGCCAGCGGACTGGGAATCTCGCCCTTGAGCACCGCGACGGGCGCGCGTTCGCCGCGACGGGCCGAGGGCACCGCGGCCAGCAGGGCGCGGGTGTAGGGGTGGGCCGGGTGGTTGAAGACCGCGTCGCGGGTGCCGGTCTCGACGATCCTGCCCAGGTACATCACCGCCACCTGGTGGCTGATGTGGCGCACCACGCTCAGGTCGTGCGAGATGAACACATAGGTCAGGCCCAGGTCGCGCTGCAAATCCATAAGCAGGTTGATGACCTGCGCCTGCACCGACACGTCCAGCGCCGAGACCGGTTCGTCGCAGACGATCAGGCCTGGTTCCGGCGCCAGGGCGCGGGCGATGACGATGCGCTGGCGCTGGCCGCCGGAGAACTCGTGCGGGTAGCGGTCGGCGGCGTCCGGGCGCAGACTGACGCGGGCCAGCAACTGCGCCACCCGTTCGCGGATGGCCTCGCGGCCGTAGCCGAAGTTGCGCAGCGGCTCGCCGATGATGTCGCGCACCCGCATGCGCGGGTTCATCGACGAAAACGGGTCCTGGAAGATGAACTGCATGCGCCGCCGCATGGCGCGCAACTGGCCGCTGTTCATCGCGGCCAGGTCGGCGCCTTCGAGCAGGATGCGGCCCGCGGTGGGATCGGTCAGGCGGATCAGGCACTTGCCGGTGGTCGACTTGCCGCAGCCGGACTCGCCCACCAGGCTCAGGGTCTGGCCGCGCGCCACCGACAGCGACACGCCGTCCACGGCGCGCAGCACCTTGCCGCCCTCCAGCGGGAAGTGCTTCTTCAGGTCGGTCACTTGCAGCATGGGGGCGGCGGACGCCGTGGCGACGGCGGCGGGAAAGGGGGCGTCGTGCAGGTTCATCGCGGGTCTTGCTCCATCGTGGCGGCCGGCGCGGCCTGGCGCGCCCAGCACCAGACGCGGTGGCGGTCGCCGGCGGCGACCTCGGGCGGCGTCTCGTCGGCACAGCGCGGCAGGGCCTGGGGACAGCGCGCGGCAAAGGCGCAGCCGCGCGATTCGGGCGTCACCACCGGCACGATGCCGGGCAGCTCGGCCAGGCGGGCGCTGTGGTCCTGGCCGTCGACGAAGTCGGGCAGCGAACGGATCAGCGCCTGGGTATAGGGATGGGCGGCGCGGTCCAGCACGTCGTCGACGCTGCCTTCCTCGACCTTGCGGCCGGCGTACATGACGATGACCCGCTGGCACATCTGCGCCACCACGCCCAGGTCGTGGGTGATCAGCACGATGGCCGTGCCCAGCCGCGCCTGGATGTCGCGCAGCAGGTGCAGGATCTGCGCCTGGATGGTCACGTCCAGCGCGGTGGTCGGCTCGTCGGCGATCAGCACCTTGGGCTGGCAGGCCAGCGCCATGGCGATCATGGCGCGCTGGCGCATGCCGCCGGATAGCTGGTAGGGGTATTCGTGCACGCGCCGCGCCGGATCGGAGATCTGCACCAGCTCCAGCAGCGCCTCGGCCTGCTTCATGGCCTCGCGCCGCGACAGGCCCTGGTGCAGCATCAGCGGCTCGCTGATCTGGCGGCCGATCGTGAAGACCGGATTGAGCGAGGTCATCGGCTCCTGGAAGATCATCGACAACTGGTTGCCGCGCACGGCCCGCATGGCCTTCTCGGGCAGGGCCAGCAGGTCGCGGCCGTCGAATTCGACGCTGCCGCGCGCCACGCGCCCGGGCGTGCGCAGCAGCCGCATGATGGACAGCGACGTGACGCTCTTGCCGCAGCCGGATTCGCCCACCAGGCCGAGGGTCTCGCCCGGCATCAGGTCGAACGACAGGCCGTCCACGGCCAGCACCGTGGTCTCGTCGCCGTCGAAACAGGTGGTCAGGTCATTCACTTGCAGGACAGGTTGGGATGGCATGCGCGCTCCTACAGCTTTTTCGCCAGGCGCGGATCGAGCATGTCGCGCAGCCCGTCGCCTACCAGATTGACGGCCAGCACGGCCACGCCCAGGAACAGGCCCGGATACAGGATGATGTGGAACGCCACCGCGACGAAGTTGCGGCCCTCGGCCATGATGTTGCCCCAGCTCGGGATCTGCGGCGGGATGCCCACGCCCAGGAAGCTCAGCACCGCCTCGGTCAGGATGGCCGAGGCCGCGATGAAGGTGGCCTGCACCATCAGCGGCGCGAACAGGTTGGGCAGGATGTGGCGCAGCAGGATGGCCGGCACGCGCGTGCCGGCGGCCACCGCCGCCTCGATATAGGGCTGCTCGCGGATGGTCAGCACCAGGGCGCGCACCAGCCGCACCACGCGCGGCACCTCGGGCACCACGATGGCCACGATCACGGTGCCCAGGCCGCCCTTGAGCGTGGCCATCAGCGCGATCGCCAGCAGCACGCCCGGAATCGCCATCAGGCCGTCCATGATGCGCATGATCACGGCGTCCAGGCGGCGGAAGTAGCCGGCCAGCATGCCCAGCAGGACGCCGCCCGCGGTCGACACCAGCGCGACCACGACGCCGACCAGCAGCGATACGCGCGCGCCCCACAAGGTGCGGGCATAGACATCGCGGCCCAGCGCGTCGGTGCCGAAGAAGTGTTCGGCCGACGGCGGCTTCATGCGCGCCATCGGGTTGATGTCCAGTGGATCGACCGCGGTCAGCCAGGGCGCGGCCAGCGCGATCAGCGCGAGCGCCAGCAGGATGGCGCAGCCGACGTACAGCATCGGGTGGCGGCGCAGCGAGCGGCCGGCGCGGCGCCAGCGCGGGCGCGCCGCGGCCAGGGGCAGGGTGGTGGTGGTCATGGATCGCCCCTTTTCAATAGCGGATGCGCGGGTCGAACAGGCGGTAGCTCAGGTCGACCAGCAGGTTGATCAGCACGTAGATGCCCGAGGCGACCAGCAGCACGCCCTGGATCACGGGGTAGTCGTGGCGCAGCACGGCGTCGATGGTCAGGCGGCCCAGGCCGGGAATGGCGAACACGGTTTCCGTGACCACCACGCCGCCGATCAGCAGCGCCACGCCGACGCCGATGGTGGTGACGATGGGGTTGGCGGCGTTCTTGAGCGCGTGCCAGACGATCGGGCCGGCCGCCAGGCCCTTGGCGCGCGCGGTGCGGATGTAGTCTTCCGACAGCGCCTCCAGCATGGTGGCGCGGGTCATGCGGGTCAGCAGGGCCATGTACACCAGCCCCAGTGACAGACAGGGCAGCACCAGGTGCCGCAGATACGGCGCCAGGCCGTCGGCCAGCGGCTTGTAGCCTTGCACCGGCAGCCAGCCCAGCTTGATGGAAAAGCCGTACACGAGGCTGTAGCCGATCAGGAACACCGGCACCGAGAAGGCACAGACCGCGCCGATCATCACCAGCCGGTCCAGCAAGCGCCCGGCATTCCAGGCCGCCAGCACGCCCAGCGGCACGGCGACCAGCACCGCGAACAGCATGGTGAAGATGGCGATCGACAGGGTCGGCCCCATGCGCTGGCCGATCAGTTGCGCCACCGGCATCTGGGTGGCGATCGAGGTGCCCAGGTCGCCGGTGGCCAGATGCCCGACCCAGATGCCGAACTGCGTCAGCAGCGGCTTGTCCAGGCCCAGGTTCTGGCGAATCTTCTCGACGTCCTCGGTGGTGGCGTTGTCGCCCGCGATCACCGCCGCCGGGTCGCCCGGCGACAGGTGGATCAACATGAACACCACGACCGCGACCACGGCCATGACGGGAATAACGGCCGCGATGCGGCGCAGGATGTATTTCACGCTGGGTTCCCCCGGCCTGGCGCGGCGCGCACGGGGCGCTGGGCGGCGGCCTGATTGTGCAGGGGCGGGGCGCGCGTGGCGATCACGCGCGGCCCCGCGCCGCGTTATGGTTTTTCCACGTTCCACATCACGGGGATGCCGGTCTTCATCAGCTCCGTGTGCGACAGCCCGCGGATCGCCGACACCGGCTTGAATTCGCCCCACATGACGTACGGCACCGACTCGTAGGCGCGGGCCTGCAACTGCGCCGCGATGTCCTTGCGCCTGGCGGCGTCGGGTTCCTGGATCCACTGCGTGCGCAGCGCGTCCAGCTCCTTGTCGCAGGGCCAGCCCGGCAGGCTGTTGCCGCAGGCGGCCGACAGCCACGGGTTGGTCAGCGGCGTGCTGGCGTCGTAGTACCCGCCCCAGGTCACGAACAGGCTCCAGCCGCCTTGCTCGGGCGGATCCTTCTTCAGGCGGCGCGCCGCCAGCGAGGCCCAGTCCATGGATTGCAGGTCGACCTTGAGGCCGGCCTTCTTCATGTTCTGCGTCAGCACCATGACAGCGGGCGCGCTGATGTGGTCGGTGGGGTAGAGCACCACGATCTTCTCGCCCTTGTAGCCGGCCTCCTGCAGCAGTTGCTTGGCGCGCGCCAGGTCGGGCTTGGCGTAGGGCGCCGCGCCGGCGTCGGTGGCCAGCGGCGAGCCGCAGATGTACAGCGTGGCACAGTAGTCGACGCGGTACTTCTCCGGATAGCCGATGGCCGCCAGCATTTCCTTCTGGCTGAACAGGTAGTACAGCGCCTGGCGCGCCTGCGGCTTGTCGAACGGCGGATGCAGCGCGTTGACGATGGCCATGCCCTGGGTGGCGACCGAGGTGTTCAGCTTGATGTCCGGGTTGCTTTCCAGCACCGGCAGGAAGTCGGGCGTGGTCTGCTCGATCATGTCGACCTCGCCGTTCATCAGCGCGGCCGTGGCGGTATTGCCGTCGGGAATGTAGATCCATTCGACCCGGTCGACCTTGGCGACCTTGCCGCCGGCCAGGCCGTCGGCCGGTTCGTTGCGCGGCACGTAGGCCGGGTTCTTGACGTACACCACCTTGTTGCCCGGCACCCACTCATCGCGCTTGAACAGGAACGGGCCGGAGCCGACCATTTCCGTGACGGGGGTGTTGGCGTCGGTCTGCGCCAGGCGCTTGGGTATGATGAACGGCGGCATGCCCGACGGCTTGGCGAGCGCGTCCAGCACCAGGCCGAATGGCTGCTTGAGCGTCAGCGAGAAGCTGTCGGGACCGGTGGCGGCCAGTTCGGCGCCGGCGGCCATCAGCGCCTGGCCCATCGTGTCCTTCTTGGCCCAGCGCTGCAGCGAGGCGATGCAGTCCTCGGCGGTCACCGGGGTGCCGTCGTTGAACTTCAGACCCGGGCGCAACTTGAAGGTCCAGGCCTTGCCGTCGGGCGAGGCGGTCCAGCTTTCCACCATCTGCGGCTTGGGCAGGCCCTGGCTGTCCTGCGCGAACAGCGTGTCGAACACCATGTAGCCGTGGTTGCGGGTGATATAGGCGGTGTTGAACAGCGGGTCCAGCGTCTTCAGGTCCGCGTGCGGCACCATCCGCAGCGTCTTGGCCTGGGCCTGGGCCGGCTGGCCCGCGGCCAGCCCGCAGGCCAGCAGGGCGGCGGCGCCCAGCAGGCTGAATCGTTTCATCATGGTCATCCCCTTGTTTTGTCCGGTTGCCTGCGTGGGCAATGGTTGGATATCAGCCCTTGAAGGGCCATTTCGGCAACTTGCGCTTGGTGAACGGCAGCGCGTTGTAGTCCTGCGTGATGGCGCCGGGCGTCTCGACGTAGATGACGTGGCGGCCGAGCTTCGAGTACGAGGCGTAGAAGTGCTGCGACGACTTCGGGATGACCAGCTTCATCGCGCCCAGATCGACGCCGAACTGCGTGAACAGGTCGGTGTCCATGGCCTGGGTGCGATTGGTGGTCATGACGATGGTCACGCCCTGGCTGCGCACCACGGCCACGTCGCCCAGCAGCGCGGGCGTGCCGGCCAGCCCTGTCATGATGGCGTCGCGCTTGAGCGCGACGATCTCACAGGCCAGGTCCAGCGGCTGGCCCGACACCGGCGCCACCTTGCCGCCGATGCGCAGCTTGATCTGCGCGCCCTGGCCGGCCTCGAAACAGAGCTGCACGGCCACCGGGTCCCAGAACGGCCCGGTCGCCACGTCCTGGATGCCGCGCGCCAGCACGCGTTCCAGGACGAAGGTGGCGTCGCTGGGCGCGCCGCCGCCGGCGTTGTCGGCCGAGTCGGCCAGCACCACGGGGAAATCGGCCAGCGCCAGCGCCTGGTCCAGCGCCTCTTCGGCGCCGGGGTAGGGCGGCGCCAACTGGTCGCGGAAAGCGATGATCTCCTCGCCCAGCGCGCGCGCCAGGCGTTCGGCCTGGCCGGCGTCGCCATCGGTGTAGACCAGCACCTTGGAGCCCATGTCGGGCGTATCGCCCCACGGAAAGCCGTGCGCGATCGACACCGACAGCACGCCTTCCTTGCCTTCCATCGCCAGCAGGCGGTCGACGAAACCGCGCATCGGCTCGCGGCTGGTGTGCATGATGGAGATCATTTCGCAGTCGAAGACCGCGCGCGTCGGCTTGATGCGGCCCTCGGCGCGCGCCACGCACAGGTCGACCAGGTCGTAGGCGCGGTCCAGGATGTCGGTGTGCGGGTATTCCTTGAAGCACACCAGGAAATCGGCGCTGTTCACCATGGCGTCGGTCAGGTGGCAGTGCGGATCCAGCTCGGCGCCGATCACCGTGTCCGGGCCGACGATCTCGCGCGCCCGCCGCAGCAGGTCGCCTTCGCAATCATCATAGCCATCGGCCACCATCGCGCCGTGCAGGCCGAACAGCGCGATGTCGACCTTGCCGGCGCGGCGCAGGTCATCCAGCAGTTCGTCGCGCAGGGTCTCGTAGGCGTGGCGGGTGGTCAGGCCGGCCGGCGTCGCGCCCGCCGTCATGCCCTCGATCAGCGTCCAGTCCTTGCCCTGGGCGCGCTGGCGCGCGGCCCACAGGGGGCCGGAGAACATCTGCATGCGGTCCGGGTGCTGGCCGGCCGGGTAGTAGCCGCGCGACCGATAGGCCGACAGGCCGGTCGGAATGGGGGAGAAGGTATTGGTCTCGGTCGCCAGGGACCCGGAAAAAATCTTCATGCGATCGCTCCGTGCTTTAGGGTTGTCCGTTCTTGCCGCCGTGTCGAACTTCAGTCCTGCCCGCTTCCGTCCTGCCCGCTTGGGTCCTGCCCGATATATGCCTGCACTTCGATTTCCACGTCGACGTTCAGCGCCAGCGCCGACGCCACCGTCGAGCGCACCGGCAGCGCCGCGCCGAAGAATTCCTTGTATACCTCGTTGAAACCGGCGAAATGGCTCATGTCCGACAGCCACACGGTGGCCTTGACCACCTGGTCCAGCCGCGCGCCGCCGGCCGCCAGGCTTTCGACGATGCGCTCGCAGGCCGCGCGGGTCTGGGTCTGGATGTCGCCGCGCACCACTTCGCCGGCGGCGCTCATCGGCACCTGCCCCGACAGGAACAGGAAGCCGCCGGCCTTCACGGCCCGCGAGAAGGGGAAGGGCAGGCTGCTGGGCAGGCGCTGGATGGCTTGGCTCATGGAACGGGCTCCTATCGGGAAGGGGAGAAACGGGCCGGCGACAGGCGCGCGGGGTCGACCCCCTGCGCGGTCAGGCTGTCGTTCAAGGGCAGGTCGAGCAGCAGGTCGGCGGCCAGGCGCGAGACGCCGGCGGCGGACTGGATGCCGTAGCCGCCCTGGGCCGCGAGCCAGAAGAAGGCGGGCGTGGCCGGATCCCATCCGATCACGAAATCGCCGTCGGCCACGAACGAGCGCAGGCCGGCCCAGGTGTGGCGCGGGCGGCGGATGGTCAGCGAGGTGGCCGCTTCGATGCGGTAGATGCCGGTAGCCACGTCCAGTTCCTCGGGCACCACGTCGTGCGCCGGCACCGGATCGGCATTGGCGGGCGAGCCCAGCAACTGGCCGGCGTCGGGCTTGAAATAGAAGCTCTCGTCGACCCCGACCACGGCCGGCCAGTGCGCGAAGTCGACGTCGTCCGGCCCGGTGAAAGTAAAGGCGGTGCGGCGGCAGGGCTGCAGGCCCACCGGCCGCACGCCGCACAGCGCGGCGGCCTGATCGGCCCAGGCGCCCGCCGCGTTCACCAACACCCGCGCCCGCAGCGGCTCGCCGCCGGCCAGCGTCAGGGTCCAGGCGCCGTCCTCGTACGTGGCGGCAACCAGCTCGGCGTTGTTGCGCAGCACCGCGCCCTGGCGCGTCATGCCGCGCAGGAAGCCCTGGTGCAAGGCATGGACGTCGATATCGCGGGCGTCCGGCTCCTCGATGGCGCCGCACAACTGGTCAGGCCGCAGGCAGGGCACGCGCGCCAGCGCCTGTTCGGCGTCGATCAGCGTGACGTTGGGCGACTGGCTGCGGAATTCGTCGTAGACCTCGCGCAGCAGGTCCTGCTGGTCGGGCGCGGCGATGTACAGCACGCCGCGCGGGCTCAGCAGGGGATGCTCGCAGAAACCCTGCGGCGGATGTTCGTAGAAGTCGCGGCTGGCTCGCGTCAGCGCCTTGATCTGCGCGGTGCCGTAGGTCTCCATGAACATGGCGGCCGAACGGCCGGTGGAGTGGTAGCCGGGCTGTGCCTCGCGCTCCAGCACCACCACGGAGGCGGCCGCGCTCAGGCGGTAGGCCACGGAAGCGCCGGCGATGCCGGCGCCGATGACGGCGTAATCGTAAGTAGGGTCTGCGGCCATTTTGTCGGAAGCGAGAATTCTCTTATTTGATAATTCTCGAATACGATAGTTGTTTGCATATCGCGCAGTAATAGGGGTTGTCCCGTAGCGCGCCGCGAGGCCGCGTAAAATCGCGGCCATGCTTCCCACTCAAGTCATCGTTGCGCTGCTCGTACTGCAGCTTGCCCTGGTCGTTCCGCTGGCCGCCGTCGTGATCCAGTTGCTGCGCTTGTTCCACTGGCGATTCCGGGCCGATCCGCGGACCCGCGGCGAACGCCCGCATTTCACCGGCCCGGTGCTGGCGCTGCTGTTCAGCGCGCTGGCCGCCAGCGACTTCATCGGCTATGAGCCGTTCCCGACGCTGTCGCGCCTGAATCCGGTGCCGCTGGAGGCGCGCGCCTATTTCACGGTGGCGATGCTGGCGCTGGCGGTGTGGTGCTGGGCCTATGCCGGCGCCATCCGCGAGCGCGTGCGCCGGCTGTTCTGAACGCAGCCTGGGCTGGCGGCCCCATCGCACCGACGTTCCCCGCCGCCGGGCTGCCCTGCGCCATGTAGACGGGTCGGGGCCGCGCGCATGCCGCGAGGCCGCAGGGCGCTAAGCCGCCGCGCTATCGGCCGGTTGCGCCACGCCCGCCACGCCCCCCGCAGGGATTCCAGCAGGACGCGCTTGTTCTCGCGGCTGCGGTAGGCGTGCTCGCGCATCAGGTTCTCGGCGCGCGCGGCCTCGCGCCGCGTGATTGCCCGCAGCAGGTCCTCGTGATCCGATTGCGCCCGTAACACGAAGGGCGTCTCCAACTGCGACGGCGTAGACGGCAGCGTCAGCGCGGCCGGGCCGGCCAGCGGCGTCTTGTTGTTGTGTTCCAGCGCCGACAGCAGGGCGCGGTTGCCGGCCGCTTCGCACAGGATCTCGTGGAAGCGGCGGTTGATCTGCCCCCAGGCGCGCGCGTCCACCGTGGCCTTGGGGTCGCGCCGCGCCGGCGCCAGCAGGGCGCGGCCTTCCTCCACCGCCTGCGACAACTGCTCCAGCACCTCGGCGCTGGCGCCGCGCTCGGCCAACAGCCGCGCCGCCATGCCTTCCAGCACCCCCCGCACTTCGACCGCGTCGCCGATCTCGTCGACGGTGAAGGCCCGCACGCGAAAGCCGCGCGAAGGCAGGCGTTCCAGCAGGCCTTCCTTTTCCAGCTCGGTCAGCGCGATGCGCAGCGGCGTGCGCGACACGCCCAGGCGCGCCGAGAACTGCAGTTCCACCACGCGTTCGCCGGGTTGCAGGGCGCCGGAAAGCACCATGTCCCGGAGTTCGGAAATCACTTTGTCGATCTGAGCGGCCATAGCGGATCGTCGGCTGAAACGTATCTGAAGGGGCCTCCAGTGTACCTACAAAATTGCATGCAATCGCGCATCAAAAAAACAATCTGACCTTGCGATTTATCAAAATTGCATGCAATAATTCGGAAAAACAGCGGTCGCGGCACTTAAAAGCCACCAAATGCATGCAATGCGTCACTCAATTGCATGCCAGGAAGATCGCCCACAGGACAGGAGACAAGATGAAGCTGATCAGCTTCGAGCATGCGGGCCAGCCGGCCTGGGGCGTGCTGCGCGACGCCGAGGTCGTGCCGTTGACGCGGTACTGGCCCGATCTGGCCACTGCGCTGGCGGCGGGCATCGAGGCCATCGCGCAAGCGGCTGCCGGCCAGGACGGCCCCGGCATTGCGCTGGCCGGCCTCCAATGGCTGCCGCCGGTGCCGGCGCCGCGCAAGATCCTCTGCGTCGGCCTGAACTACGGCCGCCATGTGGCCGAGGCCGGCCGCGAGCTGCCGCGCCATCCCTCGCTGTTCGCCCGCTATCCCGACAGCTTCGTCGGCCACGGCGCGCCGGTCTGGAAGCCGCGCGCCTCCGACCGCTTCGACTACGAGGGCGAACTGGCGGTGGTGATCGGTCGGGCAGGGCGCCACATCGCGGCGCGCGACGCCCTGGCCCACGTGGCCGGCTACACCTGCATGGCCGAAAACTCGGTGCGCGACTTCCAGAAGCACAACGCCCAGGTCACGCCCGGCAAGAACTTCGAGCGCAGCGGCGCGATCGGCCCCTGGCTGGTCACCGCCGACGAGATCGGCGACCCGGCGCGCCTGCGGATCGAGACGCGCCTGAACGGCGAGACCGTGCAGCAGGGCGAGCTGGCCGACCTGATCTTCCCCATTCCAGAACTGATCGCCTACATCAGCGCCTTCACGCCGCTGGCCCCCGGCGACGTGATCGCCACCGGCACGCCCGAAGGCGTCGGCTCCAGCCGCCAGCCGCCGCGCTTCCTGGCGGCTGGCGACACGCTGGAGATCGAGGTGCCGGGCGTCGGCACGCTGCGCAACACGGTGGCGGACGAACCCGTCCACCCCCAATGACACGAAGGACACAGGCATGACCGAGGCATTGCGGTATCTCACCGAAAAAGACGTGGTGGCGGCGCTGACCATCCCGCGCGCCATCGACGCGCTGCAGCGCATGCTGGTGGCGCAGGCGAAGGAGGGCGCGCGCAACGTGCCCAAGGCGCTGGCCACCTGGGGCGACGGCAGCTCGATGCATGCATTGGGCTCGGTGCGGCCCGGCCCCGGCGGCTATGCCGGTTTCAAGACCTGGGTCCACACCAAGGCGGGCGGCGGGTCGCTGTTCAGCCTGTTCGATGCCGACACCGGCCTGTTGCGGGCGGTGATCGAGGCGCGCGCGCTGGGCATGTTGCGCACCGCCGCCATCAGCGGCGTGGCCACCCGCGCCCTGGCGCCCGAGAGCGCGACGCAGGCCGCGCTGATCGGCACCGGGCCGCAGGCCGTGACACAACTGGCGGCGCTGGCCGCGGTGCGCCCGCTGCAACGCGTACGGATCCACAGTCCGACCCCGGCAAAGCGCCGCGCTTTTGTCGAGGCGGTGGCCGGCAAGTACGCCTTCGCCATCGAGGAATCGCCCACGCTGGAACACGCGCTGGACGGCGCCGAGATCGTGACGCTGATCACCCGCGCCGTCGAGCCCTTCGTCGACGCGGCCCGGCTGGCCGACTGCCGCCACCTGAACGCCGTGGGCGCGATCCTGCCGGCCAAGGCCGAGTTCGCCCAGGACGTGTTCGAACGCGCCGACCGCGTGGTGGTGGACGACCTGGAAAACGCCCGGCGCGGCTCGCGCGAACTGCGCGAACGCTATGGCGCGGACGGCGCGGCGTGGGATGGCGTGGCGGTGCTGGGCGACCTGCTGGCGCGCGGCGAGACCCGCGCGCCGGATGCGCGGCTGACGCTGTTCAAGGGCATGGGCATGGGCCTGTCGGACCTGGCGATGGCGCAGGTGGCGTACGAGCACGCCCGCGATCACGGGCTGGGCGTCGCCCTGCCGCCGCAGACCCGCGAGAACCTGCTGCTGGCGCAGCCCTGATTTCGATTACCCCTTCAAAGCACCATGACGCCGGCGCGCACCGCCCGCCGGCCACAGGAGACAGACATGTTCATCGACGTCAGCGGGGCCGCGCCCCGCGAGCAGAACAAATGGCCATCGATCGTGATCCCCAAGGAGGAGATCGACCTGGAGATCGCCCGCCTGATCGACGCGCCGCGCCCCGCCAACGGCCGCCGCGCCTCGCTCATCGCCCATCCGCTGGCGACCGCGCCGGGCCTGGGCCTGGCCCCCGGCACGGACGTCACCATCAACGTCGTCAATCCCGGCGAACGTACCCTCAACCTGCGCAAGAACTCCAACATGCTGGAGATCTGTATCAGCGGCGAGGGCGTAGCCACGGTGGCCGGGCGCGACATCCGGGTGGCGCGCTGGGACGTGTGGAACACGCCGGCGATGCAGGTGCATTCGTACCGCAATGACGGCCAGACGCCCTGGGTGCGGCTGTCGTACTCGAACGCGCCGCTACTGGAAAAGCTGGAGATCCACTACGTCGAGGAGTTCGAGGGCGACGTGCCGCCGGCCGACGCCAACACCCGCCCGGCGCCCGCCCGCTCGCCCGAGTCGGTGCGCGCCCGTGACCTGGCGCTGCGCGAACAGATCACGCCGGAAGGCGCCTGGCTGATGGGCTACGAGTGGCTGATCGACATCGACGTGCTCGAATCGAAGGCGCTGCACTGGCCCTGGGCGGCGGTCTCGCGCCACCTGCCCAGTGTCGAGGACATGGCGCGCGGCTACAACGGCCGGCGCCTGTTCGTGCTGTACAACCCGGCCACCGAACGCCGCATCGGCACCACCCACAGCTTCTTCGCCACGATTTCATCGTCGCCGCCGGACAACCACCACGTGCCGCACCGCCACAGCTCGTCGGCCATCAACTACTACCTGCGCGGCAACGGCTACAGCAAGGTCAACGGCGTGCGGCTGGACTGGAAGGCCGGCGACCTGATCCTGTCGGCGCCCGGCTGGGCCATGCATTCGCACCACTCGGGCACCGAGACCACCTCGGCCCTGACGGTGCAGGACCATCCCTTGCAGATCGCCATGGAATCGCTGATCTGGCAGGAGCGCATGCAGGAACCGATCCTGGCGCTCGGCAGCCAGGGCGGTTTCGAAAGCAACCTGGCGCAACTGGCCGCCGCGTCCTGAGCGCGCCGCTCGCATTCCGGAAATTCCCATGACCCAGATCCAATTGCCCGACGACACCTCGCTGCGCGCCCGCCTGCGCGATTTCTACGACGACTACGCCTACTGCCTGGACGAAGACCGGCTGGAGGAATGGCCCGACTTCTTCACCGAGGACTGCCATTACCGCGTGCTGTCGCGCGAGAACCACGACGCCGGCCTGCCGCTCGGCCTGATCTATTGCATGAACAAGAACATGCTGCGCGACCGCGTCACCGCGCTGCGCGAAACCACCATGTTCGAACCGCGCTCGCTGCGCCACTTCATCAGCGGCGTGCGCGTCATCCAGGCGCAGGGCGAGCGCATCGTGGCCCAGGCCAACTTCGCCGTGATGGAGTCGCTGTCCGACCGCGAGCCCACGCTGAACATGGTGGGCCGCTACCTGGACGAGCTGCGCCTGACGCCGCAAGGCCCGCTGCTGGCCCGCCGCGACTGCGTCTACGACAACTACCGCGTGCGCACCTCGCTCATCGTTCCCCTCTGATCCCGCTGCCAGGAAACCCGCCATGACCTGTTCCGATTCCGCCGTGCTGGAAACTCCCGCCGCGGCCCCCATCCATATCGAGCGCCGCTGGCCCAAGGAGGGCTACACGCGCATTCCCAACTGGGTCTACACCGACCCCGCCGTCTTCCAGAAGGAAATGGACGTCTTCTTCGGCGGTCGCACCTGGAACTACGTCGGCCTGGAGTGCGAAGTGCCCGAGACTGGCTGCTACAAGCGCAACTGGATCGGCAACCGCCCGGTCATCATGGTGCGCACCGAAAGCGGCGAGATCAACGTGCTGGAGAACCGCTGCGCCCACCGCGGCGCCCAGATCTGCTGGCAGAACACCGGCAAGGTGACCGACTTCACCTGCCCATACCACCAGTGGAACTACGACCTGGACGGCAACCTGCAGGGCGTCCCGTTCCGCCGCGGCGCCATGGGCAAGGGCGGCATGCCGCGCGACTTCGACCCCAGGCAGAACGGCATCCGCAAGCTGCGCAGTGTCAACCGCGGCGGCTCGATCTGGGCGACGTTCGCCGACGATGCGCCTAGTTTCGAGGACTACTGCGGCCCCGAGGTGCTGGCCGAGATCGACCACATGCTGCCGGGCAAGAAGCTCAAGCTGCTGGGCTACAGCCGCCAGCTCATCCCCAGCAACTGGAAGATGTACCTGGAGAACCTGAAGGACCCGTACCACGCCACCTTGCTGCACACCTTCTACATCACCTTCGGCCTGTGGCGCGCGGATTCCAAGTCCGAGTGCATTCCCACCGGCGGCGGCGCCCACAGCGTGATGGTGTCGCACAACGAGGGCAAGAAGAAGACCGAGGCCACCAGCGAGATGAGCCGCTTCCGCGACGACCTGGAGCTGCTCGACCTGGAAACCGTCACCCCGCGCGCGGAATTCAACCGCGGCCGGGTCGGCGGCGCTTGGGTCTTTCCCGCCGCGCAATTTGGCATCCAGGCCAATTCGCTCAAGACGCGCCACGTGATCCCGCGCAGCCCGACCGAGCATGAACTCGTCTTCACCTACTACGGCTACGAGGACGATGACGAGGAAATGACCCGCCTGCGCCTGAAGCACGCCAACCTGCTGGGCCCGGCCGGCTTCGTCTCGATGGACGACAGCGAGATGCTGAACCAGGTGCAGATCGGCGTCACCGGCTACCCCGAGGCGCGCGGCATCGTCGAGATGGGCGGCCGCGACACCGAGCCGGCCGACTACATGGTGACCGAAGTGCTGATCCGCTCGTTCTACGACTACTACCGCAACGCGATGGGGCTGTGACCATGACGACCTGGACCCCGGTCGCCCAGGTGGGCGACATCTCTCCCGACACTGGCACGCTGCGCGTCGCGCTGGATGGCGAGGCGGTCTGCCTTTACGACCTGCAGGGCGATATCTGCGCCACCCAGGACCGCTGTCCGCACGGCAACGCCAGCCTGGCCGACGGCTATATGGAAGACGGCACCATCGAATGCCCCTTGCACCAGGGCGTGTTCGACATCCGTAGCGGCAAACCCCAATGCCCGCCCGTCACCACCGACCTGCGCCGCTACGCGGTGCGGGTCGAGGCCGGCACCATCTATTTGAGCGCGGAGGCCCCGTGAAAGCGGGCGCCATCGTCATCGTCGGCGCGGGGCAGGCGGGCGGCTGGGCGGCGGCCACGCTGCGCGGCCGCGGCTACGCCGGCCGCATCGTGCTGCTGGGCGATGAACCGCACGCGCCCTACGAGCGGCCCCCCTTGAGCAAGGCGGTGCTGGGCGGCCAGGCGGCGCCTGAAAGCACCGAGCTGTTTTCCCTGGAACGGCTGGCCGAACTGGATATCACCTTCCGGCCCGGCGTCGCGGCAACGCGGCTGTGGCCCGAACGCCATCAGGTGGAAACGTCCACCGGCGCCGTGCTCGACTACGACAAGCTGATCCTGTGCACCGGCGGCCGTCCCATCGTGCCGGCCTTGCCCGGCGCCGACGCCGCGGCCGTGCATGTGCTGCGCACCCGCGACGATGCCCTGCGCCTGCGGGCCCGCCTGGGCCCCGGCCGCCGCATCGTCATTGCCGGCGGCGGCTGGATCGGCCTGGAAGTGGCCGCCACCGCGCGCCAGGCGGGCTGCGCCACCACGGTGCTGGAGCAGGCGCCGCGCCTGTGCGCCCGCAGCGTGCCGCCCGGCGTCTCGGCCCACCTGGCGGCGCTGCATGCCGGGCAGGGGGTGGCGCTGCGCTTGAATGCCAGCCTGCGCGCGTTGCATGCGCGCCCCGAAGGCGGCTGCGTCGTCGAGCTGGCGGACGGCAGCCGACTGGAAGCGGACGCCGTGGTGCTGGGCGTGGGCATGCAGGCCAACGACGCCCTGGCGCGCGAGGCCGGCATCGCCTGCGAGCGCGGCGTGCTGGTCGATGAATACTGCCGCACGTCGGCGCCCGATGTGCTGGCCGCCGGCGACGTGGCGGTGGCCGCGCCCGCCGGCGGCGGCCCCATCCGCCTCGAATCGTGGCAGAACGCCCAGGACCAGGGCGCGGCGGCGGCGCTGTCGGCGCTGGATGCCGGCCAGCCTTACCAGCCCAGCGGCGCGGTCTGGTCGGAACAGTACGACGCCATGGTGCAGATCGCCGGCTTTCCGGCGCGCGCCGCCCGCGAAGTGCTGCGGCCCCAGGCGGACGCGCGGGCGCTGCTGTCGGTGGCGCTGGACGACGGCGGCCGCGTCATCGGCGCCGTGGCGGTGAACGCGGCGCGCGAACTGCGTCAGTTGCGCCAGTGGATCGCGCAAGGCACCCAGGTGGACCCCGCGCAACTGGCGCGCGCCGACGCGCCGTTGTCCAGCGCCCGGATCGACTGACACCCTGATGGAGAACCGAATGCAGACCGAATACGCCAAGGCCGCCTGCGAGGCGGTCGTCCTGGCCTTTTTCCACGCGCTGGACACCCGACGCCACGAGGCCGCCGCCGCGCTGATGGCGCCAGATGGCACCTGGCTGCGCCAGGGCCAACTGCTGACCGGGCCGCGCGAGGTGCTGGCGGCCCTGGAGGCGCGCGCGCCGCAGCGCACCACCTGCCACGTCATCACCAACCTGCGCCTACTCGAACACAGCGGGTCGCAGGCCAGGGTCGGCTATTTCCTCACCGCCTACGACAGCGATCCGCAAGTGCAGGGCGGGGCGCCGCGCTTGGTCGCCATCCGCGACTGCCAGGACCGGCTGGTTGCCAGCGGCCAGGACTGGCTGCTGGCGGAAAAGCGCAGCCGGCGCCACCTGCCGCCCGAATGACATTCCCCAAACCCTGCCGGAAAATCCCATGACATTCCAAGGAACCTCCATGGACGCCGCGACCATCAAGGCGCTGGCCCAGCGACTGGACCGGGCCGAACGCAGCCGTACCCAGGTGCGCCAGCTCTCGCTCGAACATCCCGACATCACCATCGCCGACGCCTACGCCATCCAGCGCGAATGGGTGGCGGCCAAGATCGCCGGCGGCCGCCGGCTGGTCGGCCACAAGATCGGCCTGACCTCACGCGCCATGCAACTGTCCTCGCAGATCGACGAGCCCGACTACGGCGCCTTGCTGGACGACATGCTGTTCGACGACGGCGCCGAGATCCCGCACGACCGCTTCATCGTGCCCCGGGTCGAGGTCGAGCTGGCCTTCATCCTGGAGCGCCGGCTCAAGGGGCCGGGCGTGACGCTGTTCGACGTGCTGGACGCGGTGCGCTACGTGATTCCCGCGCTTGAAATCATCGACGCGCGTTCGCACCAGATCGACCCCGACAGCAAGCGGCCGCGCAAGGTCTTCGACACCATCGCCGACAACGCCGCCAACGCCGGCGTGGTGATGGGCGGCCGGCCGGTGCGGGTCGGCGAGGTGGACCTGCGCTGGGTCGGCGCCATGATGTCGCGCAACGCCGTGATCGAGGAAACCGGCCTGGCGGCGGGCGTGCTCAATCATCCCGCCAACGGCGTGGTGTGGCTGGCCAACAAGCTGGCCACCCATGACGTGGCGCTCGAAGCCGGCCAGATCATTTTGAGCGGCTCATTCACGCGGCCCGTGTTTGCCCAGCGGGGCGACACCTTTCACGTGGACTACGGCCGGCTCGGCGCGGTCAGTTGCCGCTTCGCCTGACCACCGGAGGCCTGTCACCGACCGATCCGAGATTTGCCCCGCGCGCCCGCCACACCAAAACCAATGGGCGCGCGGTCCCGACCCCCAAGGAGACAAACCATGACCCTCATCAAGACCTCGCTCTGCCTCGCGGCCGCCTGCCTGTCGCTGGCCGCGAATCCCGCCTCGGCGCAATCGGCCGCCTGGCCCAGCCACGCCATCACGCTGGTGGTGCCGTTCGCCGCCGGCGGCGGCGGCGATACCCTGGCCCGGCTGGTGGCCGAGCCGCTGTCGCGCGAACTCGGGCAGTCCATCATCATTGAGAACCGGCCTGGCGCGGGCGGCAACATCGGCACCGCCATCGTGGCGCGCGCCAATCCCGACGGCTACACGCTGTCGTACGGCACCAACGGCACCCAGGCAACCAATCACTGGCTGTACAAGTCGCCGGGCTATGCGCCGGGTGACTTCGAGCCGGTCTCGCGCTTTACCGTGATCGCGGCGGCGCTGGTGGTCAATGCCAGCGACGAGCGCTTCAAGTCGCTGGCGCAACTGCTGGCCTACGCCAAGTCGCATCCAGGCGAACTGACCTGTGGCTCGGCCGGCAACGGCACCTCATCGCACCTGGCCTGTGAGCTGCTGAACCAGATGGCGGGGGTCAGGATCATGCACATCCCGTACAAGGGCGGCAGCGCGGCCATGACGGACCTGCTGGGCGGCCGCGTTTCGCTACTGATCGACGTCATGCCGAACGTGTCGGGCCAGATCGCGGCGGGCAAGCTGCGCGCGCTGGGCGTGACCACGCCGGAACGGGTGCGCTCGAATCCGGATATCCCGACCATGAGCGAGGCCGGCGTCAAAGGCTACGAGTTCTTCGCCTGGGACGGGCTCTATGCGCCCAAGGGCACGCCAACCGCGATCCTCGATAAGCTCAACGCCGCCGTGGGGCGCGCCCTGGCGCGTCCCGAGGTCAAGCAGGCGCTGGAATCGCGCGGCGCGATCCCGTCGCCGACCACGCGTCAGTCGCTGGCTGAATTCGGCGCCCAGGAGTACACGCGGCTCGGCAAGGTCGTGAAGACAGCCGGCGCCGCCATCGACTGAACCCGGCGCGCGTGATCCGCGCCGGCCCGGCGCGGGTCTCGCCACAGGGGTGGGGCAGGGCCAGCCGCTGGGGCCGGATTGCCCGGCGCCTATAGCGCTGGCTTGAGCACCATCAGGAAATACACCGCCACCATCGCCAGGAACGCCGGGTAACCCAGCCATTCCCAATAGCGCGCGAAGCGCCAGTAGCGCGCCGGCAGCGCCACGGCGCCGGCCGCGTGGGCGCCGTCCGCCATCTTCGCCATCTCGTACTGCAGCCACACCACCGGCAGCCAGCAGGCGCCGGCCAACAGGTACAGCCCGATCGACACGGCGATCCACGGCGTGGTCCAGTTCCAGCCGGCGGCATGCGCCAGCCACAATCCGGTCAGCGGCTGCGCCACCACGGCGGGCGTGGTGAACCACAGGTCGGCCCGCACCACCAGCTTCGAGACCGCTGCGATGGCCGGCACCGAGCCGGTGCGGTTGGCGAAGAACAGGTAGAACGCGGTGCCGAAACCGGTTCCCACCAGCAGGACGGACGACAGGATGTGCAGGGTCTTGATCGTGAGATAGGCGTTCATGATTGGGTTTCCTCGCTGAGCAGAATGAACAGGAGCGCGATGACGGCGGCGTTTTTCAGCAGCGGACCGAAGGGATGCCACAAGAATTCCGGCAGCGCGATGGCGATCACCGCGGAGTACCCGAGCACCAGCGCGAGTTGCGCGGCCCATAGCCGCCGTCCGGGCCGCCACAGGGTGGCGATGCCCAGCGCGCCGTCCAGTGCCGCGGCCAGGTAGAGGGCCGCCAGGGCCGCCGATCCGTGCAGGCCGACCGGCGCCAGCAGCGCCAGGCTTCCCTCCACCGGATAGACGAAGGCGCTGCACACGGCGGTCCAGAGCCAGATCAGCGCCAGCGCGCCGCGCAGCAGCGCGGGCCGCCAGGCCGCCAGGGCCTGCTGACGCAACGCAGGCGCCTCGGCGGCGGGGATGAAGGTCTCCAGCCCCGCCGGCATCCGTCCCAGCGCCCGCGCCGTGGCGGACGGGTCGGCGCTGTTGCCCGCGCGCAGCATGCGCCAGGTGTCGCGCGTCAGCAGCGAACCGGGCACGCGATCGAGCAGCAGGGCGCTGGCGCTGATCAGCGCGCCGGGCACGGCGAGGGTCCACGCGGCGGGGAACCCCAGCGATTGACGGTAGGTCGCCAGCATGCGCTTGAAGCTGACTTCGGTGCCGCCCGCCAGGTCCAGCACCGCCGGGGCGTCCGCCGCGCCGTGCACCAGCCGGACAACGATTTCGGCCAGTTCGTCGACGTGGATCGGCCGCAACGCCTGTCGCCCGCCGGCGGGCAGGAGGTGCAAGGGCAGCGACGCCACGGCGCGGAAAAAACGCGCCGACGCGCCATGCTCGCCATAGACCAACGCCGGCCGCAGGATGTGATGCGCGACCGGCAGGGTGCGCAAATGGTCGTCGGCCGCGCGCTTGCTCTGGAAGTAGGGGGTATCGCCGCGCTGTGCGCCCAACGCCGACAGTTGCAGCACCTGCCTGACGCCGGCCAGGGCCGCGGCGTCGAACAGCGCGATCGGCGCGCGGCGATGGATGCGGTCGAAATCGCGGTCGCCGCCTTCGACCAGGATGCCAACCGCGTTGATGACGACGTGGATGCCGCGCAACCGGTCCACCCAGTCTTCGGGTGTCGTGTCGGAGAGGTAGTCCACGGCGATCTCGTCCTGCCGCCGGGGCTGGCGCACGCCCCTGAGCACCCGGTGGCCATCGCGCGCCAGGGCCTCGCACAACGCCCGGCCGATGAAACCGTTCGCGCCGCATACCAGGATGTTCATGGATTCCGCCCTCCGTGAGTCTGCATCATCGATTCTTTAATTTCTGATATTTCTGTATAGACAGAAATATGTGGACAAAAAAAGGCGGGATCGAGGTCCCGCCACGTCGTCAACCCTTGGTGCGCCGCATTGTCTTGCTGATCTTGGCGCCCATGCCAAGCGTCTTCATCAAAGTGTCGGGCTTCATGCGCAGCATTTCGTCCGACCAGGTGGTGAGAATCTCCAGGAAATCCAGCGTCTCGCGCACGCGCTGGGCGGTGAGCGGGGTCTCGTCGGCCATCTCGGGGCTGGCCAGCGTGTCGCGCAGCATGGTCAGCGTGGGATCGATCTCGCGCTGGCGCCGGCCCTCGACGATCAGCTTGAAAAGCTCCCAGATGTCGGTGGAGGTTTCGAAATGGTCGCGGCGGTCGTCCATGACGTGCACCACCTTGGCCAGGCGCCAGGCCTGCAGTTCCTTGAGGCTGTTGCTGACGTTCGAGCGCGCCACGCCCAGCGTCTCGGCGATTTCCTCGGCGGGCACAGGCCGGCCCAGCAGGTAGAGCAGGGCATGGATCTGCGCCACGGTGCGGTTCACGCCCCAGCGTGAACCCATTTCGCCCCAATGGAGGATGAAGCGTTCGGCGATCGGAGTCAGTTTCATGGGGCCACTGTAGATATTTCTGTTATTTCTGTCAAGACAGAAATAACAGAAATATCCGTGATCCGCTAAGCTCGCGGCATGAACCAACACGATTACCAAATTGCCTTGCGGCGTGAACTCGATGCCCACTCCGACGCCGCCCTGCGCGTGCTGGCCGGCCTGTTTCCGCGCCTGCCGGAAAAGGCGCGCGAGATCCAGTTCGGCATCTTCCCCGACCAGGACGGCGAGGGCACGTTCTCCGTGGTCATCGGCCTGGACGGGCCCGACCTGTACGTGCTGAACAAGGCCATCGAAGGCCACCGCAACCTGTTTGACGTGGTGCACGGCGAAACCGGCCTGACGCCGCCGGTGCCGATGTTCGGGCGCGATCCCGGCTTCTGCGTGCAGGACGTCATCGCCGACACCGCGGCCGACTGGATCGAGGCCTTGTGGGAGCGGGGCGGCCGGGCGGTTTCACCGCTGCCGGCCTGCATCTATGCGGACGAGGACTACGGCACGACCACGCCGCGCAGCCTGTCGGCGGACGCGGCGCCGGCCCAGCGCTGAGCCGGCCCGCGCGCCGTGAGTCTTGTCGGGACGTGCTTTGTTCAAACGCCCTTGTTCGAACCCGACTTGCTCGAACCCGGCTTGTTCGGGCGCGCCTTATTCGGCCTTGGCCTGTGCCAGGGCGCGCTGCACCGCCGGCCGCGCCGCGACCCGCGCCAGGTAGGCGGTCAGCGCCGGAAAGCGCGCCATGTCCACGCCGTCGCCCTCCAGCCAGGTGCCGATGGTGTAGAGATAGGCGTCGGCCACGCTGAAGCGGTCGCCCAGCGCCCAGGGCCCGGCGATCTGCGATTCCAGGTACGCGGCCACGGCCGTCATGGTTTCCGGCACCTTGGCGCGCATGGCTTCGTGCGCCGCCGGGTCATCGGCCCAGCGCGCGCCGCGCCGCTTGTGCGCGTGCGCCACATGGGCGGTGGACGCCAGGTAGCTGTTCAGTTCCTGCAGGCGGGCGAACGCAAACGGGTCGTCCAGCGGCGCCAGCCCCGCCGCCGGGAAGCGCTGCGCCACGAAGGCAAGCAGGGCCGGCGTTTCGGTCAGCACGCCATGCTCGGTGGCCAGCGCCGGCACCCGCCCCTTGGGATTGACGCGCAGGAATTCCGGGCTTTGCTGCTGCCCCGCGCCGAAATCCAGCTTGACGACGTCGAACTCGGCGCCGGCTTCCTGCAAGGCGATGTGGGTGGCCAGGGCACAGGTGCCCGGCGCAGTGTAGAAGGTCCAACGAGACATGGCGTCCTCTTGAGCGGTGGTGACGGGTGGCAAAGCGCAAGGGGTCATTATCGCCATAACCGCCGGCGCCGCCTACGGGAGGTAGCGTCCGCTCAGCGGGCGCGGGCCGCCAGGGGCGTGCGCGCCAGGAAGCGCTCGAACGCCTCCAGGTAGGCCGTCTCGGCCGCGCTCAGCTTGCGCTGCCGGTGCCAGGTCAGGAACACGTCGATCTCGGCCACGCTCTCGTTGGGCGGCAGGCGCCGCAATTCGCCGTTCACCACGTCCGGCACGATCAGGTGCTCGGGCAGGAAGCTCAGGCCGATCCCGGCCACCACCATGCGCCGCACCTCCTCGATGTGCGGCGAGGTGCCGACGATGCGGCCGGTGAAGCCCTGCTGGTCGCGGAAGATGGTCAGCGGCGACAGCGTGTCGCCGATCTGGTCGCTGGCGAAACAGACGAAGTTCTGGTCCATCAGGTCTTCGATGCCCACCCGCGGCCGCGAGAACAGCGGATGGCGCCGGCCGCAGACCACCGCGTAGTGGTGGCGCAGGAACAACCGGCGCTCCAGCGCCTCGACCGGCTTGCGGCACAGGCACAGGCCCAGCGCCGGCACGCGCTTGGACAGGGCGTCGAGGATGTCGGCGCTGGGCAGCACCTCGATGTGGAATTCGATCCTGGGATGACGCTGGTGGAAGTCGGCCAGGAAGTCGTCGTAGGCCGCGCTTTGGATTCGGCTCATGACCAGCAGCCGCAGCGTGCCCGCGACCTCCTCGCGCTCCTGCGAGGCGGCGGTCTCGATGCGCGCCATGGCGCCGTACATGTCGCGGGCCACGGCGTAGATCTCCTCGCCCAGGCCGGTCAGGCGAAACTCGCCGTTGCGGCGGTGCAGCAGCATGCCTCCCACCGCGTCCTCGAGTCGTTTGAGCGCCTGGCTGACCGCGGGCTGGCTCAGGTGCAGCGCCTGCGCCGCCCGGCCCACGCCGCGCGCCTGCACCACGAACATGAAGGTGCGCAGCAGGTTCCAGTCCATGCGCTCGGGCGCGAGCGACAGGCTGTTGGCAGGGCGGGCGGGGGCAGGGCACATGGCGGCGTGGCGGATTCCGGCGAAAGGACAAGGCCGGTTTCCGTCCGCCATGCCGGTTCCATGTTCAGGTTCCGGCCAGCCCCGCGAAGAAGCGCGCGGCGTTCGATTCCAAGCCCTCGATATAGTAGCCGCCTTCCTGCACGATCAAGGTCGGCAGCTTGAGTGCGGCAACTTCGCGCCCGAGCCGTTCGAAGCCGTCTTCCGACACCGCCACCATGGCTTGCGGGTCTTTCTCGAAGATGTCGAAACCCAGCGACAGCACCAGCGCGTCCGGCTGGAATTGCTCGATCGCGGCGCGCGCCTCGCGCAGGCGGTCGAAGAACACCGATTCGGGCGAACCGTGCGGCATCGGCAGGTTGAGGTTGTAGCCGTAGCCTTCGCCCGCGCCGCGCTCGTCCTCGAAACCCGCGACCACCGGATAGAAATTCTCCGGGTCGCCGTGGATCGACACGTACAGCACGTCGCTGCGTTCGTAGAAGATGTCCTGGATGCCCTGGCCGTGGTGCATGTCGGTGTCCAGGATGGCGACGCGCCCGTAGGTGTCGCGCAGGCGCTGGGCGGCGATGGCGGCGTTGTTCAGGTAGCAGAAGCCGCCGGCCGCGTCGCGGCGCGCATGGTGCCCGGGCGGACGGCAGATGGCGTAGGCGTGGCGGTCGCCGGCCGCGATGCGGTCGGCGCCGGCAATGGCGCATTGCGCCGACCAGTAGGCGGAATGCCAGGTGTGCGGTCCCACCGGGCAACTGCCGTCGGCCAGGTAGCGGGCGGCTTGCGCCAGCACGCCGCGCAGCGCGTTGGGTTCGCGCACGAAGACGTTGGAGACGACTTCGTCGCCCCAATCCTCGGGCAGCTTCTTCCAGTCGGCGTGGGCGTTCTGCAGGAAACGCAGGTAGGCGGGCGTATGCACCGCCTCGAGCGCGGCGCTGCCGTGGTCGGCCGGCGCCTGCACATCGAAGCCCAGGTTGCGCGCCGCCTGCGCCAGCGCGTCCAGGCGCGACGGCACTTCCTGCGGCGTGCGCATCTTGCCGCGCGAGAAATAGGTCTGCGGATGATGCAGTTTCTGATCGTCGTGGAAGTACGCCTTCATGCTTGTCGAGCCTCGGGTTGCAGTTGGACATGACGCTGGCGGCAGGCGCCCAGTGACAGCACGGATACCAGCGAAAGCAGCGAAATCACCGAGAACAGCACGGCCAGCGGCCACCACTGGCCCTTGAAGTTCTCGGCCAGCACCGTGCCCAGCATCGGCGTCAGGCCGCCGAAAATGGCGCCCGACAACTGGTAGGCCATGGAAATTCCGGTGTAGCGGATCGCCGTGGGGAAGCTGTCGCTGACAAAGCCGGCGATCACCGCATAATAGGCGCCCATGAACAGTACCGCCACGCCGATGCCCAGCGTGATCGATCCGAGCGAACCCAGGTCCACCAGGTTGAACATGGCGTACGGAGTGAACACCGACACCAGCGCCATCGTCGCCAGAAAGCGCAGGTTGCCGACGCGGCTGGCGATATAGGCCGCCAGCGGCGTGATGAAGAACTGCATGATCGACACCACCAGCAGGCAGTCCAGGATCACCGCGCGGTTCAGGCCGACGTACTGGGTCGTGTAGGCGATCATGAAGGTGCTGGTGAAGTAGAACCCGGCGATGCCCAGCACGTTGGCGCCCACGGCCAACGCCAGCAGGCGCGGCGCGCCGGTCAGCACCTGCGTCAGCGGCGCCCGGGCCGGCTTGGCGCGCTTGGCCTGGGCCTGCTTCTCCTCGAGAAAGTCGGGCGACTCGTTGACGCTCAGGCGGATCACGAACCCCACCACCAGCAGCACCGCCGAGAACAGGAACGGCACGCGCCAGCCCCAGCTCAGGAAGGCGGCATCGTCCAGCCCGGTCACCAGTTTGAACATCAGCATCGACAGGATCAGGCCGGCCGGGCTGCCAAGCTGCGCGAATGAGGCGAAGAAGGTGCGCTTGTTCTTGTCGGGCGAGTGTTCGCCCGCCATCAGCACCGCGCCGCCCCATTCGCCGCCCACCGCAACGCCCTGGACGATGCGCAGCAGCACCAGCAGCACCGGCGCCCAGAAGCCGATCGAGGCATAGGTCGGCAGCAGGCCGATCAGCACCGTCACGGTGCCCATCATCAACAGCGTGATGACGAGCGATTTCTTGCGGCCGATGCGGTCGCCGATGTGGCCGAACAAGGCGCCGCCCAGCGGCCGCGCGAAAAAGCCCACGGCGAAGGTGCCGAAGGCCGCCAGCGTGCCGTAAAAGCCAGTGGCGGACGGAAAGAACAGTTTGCCGAACACCAGCGCGGCGGCGGTGGCGTAGATATAAAAGTCGTACCACTCGATCATCGTGCCGATGAATGCGGCGGTCGACGCGCGCACCGGCTGGTGGCCCGTCTTGGTATTTCCCCTCATGATTTTCTCTCTTGCAGGTTGGTTCAGATTGCTGCGCCAACCGTTATACGCGCGCCCCTGGCATAAGAAAAATTCTGAATTCTTATCCGCGAAATTCAGCGTATTTATGAGTGGAAACCCTAGTATTGAGCGACGATGCGCGCAGAACCGCCCGCGTCCGTCTCGCGCTCCGAGATTGGCGCAGCGGTTCAGCGGGATCGTGGGAGTGCCCCGTACGCCCGGTAAAGCGGGCGGCAGGCATGGACGCGCCTCAGCGCGCCGGCTGCCAGTCGCGCCGGCAATTGGCCAGCGGGCGCAGTTCGTTGGCCGCCGCCAGGCGCAAGGATGGCTTGGCCCCGGCCACGTAGACCAGATTGCGCGACCGCCACACGGCCAGCTCGGCATACGGCACCTGGGCCGACGAAGCGCTGCCGGTACCCCAGAAATCCATGCTCGGCGCATCCAGGCAGGCATCGCCCGCGGCCACGCTGGCCAGCTCGCGGCCAGTGGCCAGGTCCACCGCGCGAAACCGCACGGGCGTCGGCCGCTGGCGCAGCTCGGCGGCGATCACCACCGGCGTGCCGTTGGCGGTCTGGCCCAGGCTGGCCGGCTTGACGGTCTGCACCTCCTGGTCGCGCGGCACCAGCAGGAAGGCCACGCCGTTGTCGATATCCAGCAGGCGGCCGGGTCCCAGCCTCACGGCCTGGAATGGTTCGTGGCGGATCAGCGTGGTCTCGTACCAGCCGTTTTCGTAGCGCGTCCAGCCGGGTTCGCCGGCGTCCAGGAACACCAGGCTCCCGATGCTGTCGCCGTCGCCTTCCTTCTGCACCGGGATGTCGGTGATGCGCAGATCGCCGCCGCCGACATCCAGGTACAGCAGGTTGCCGTGGCCGGAGGTGCGGGTGACGAAGGCCAGCACCCCGTGCGGGTTGATCGGCTTGGCGGGGCCGCAGAAGTAGTCGCGCGCGCGGCGCGGGTCGCCCGCCGGCAGGAAACGCTCGCCCAGCTTGACGCCCTTGCCGCAGAGCGGCTGGCGCTGGTAGGCCAGGGTGTATTGGCTGGCGTTGCGCCGCCTGCCTTCCAGGTAGTCCTGGAAGCCGATGTCGGTTTCCTCGACCCGCAAGCCCTTGTCGTTGTAGATCGTGCGGGCCTGCGACGGGCCGGCCATGGCGGCCAGGGACAGCGACAACAGGACGGCCGCGCAGGGCGTGCGCGGGCGGATCAGGGCATGGCGCATTGTGCTTCTCATCATCGGGTTGCCGATGGGGCACCTTAGCACAATGACGCCGGCGATCCGCCGCGACGGCGTAGCGTAAAAGCGCGGCCGCGATGCGGCTTGCGGGGGTGCCCGCAAGCCGCATCGCGAGCAAAAAAAGCCCTCCAGCGAGGGAGGGCGGGGCGGGCCTTACAGCGCCTGCATTTCCGTGTTGGCATTGCGGCCTGGCGCCGGCGCGCCTGGCTCCCGGGCGGCGGGCGCCACCGGCGTCACGGCCGGCGCGGCGGGCGCGGCATCCTGCACCGGCACTTCCACGTACGGCAGGTGCAGCACCTGGCTCGTCATGGCGCGGATCTGGTTGGTCAGCGCCGGACTGTCGTTGAGCTTCTGGCCGTACGACGGAATGATCTCCTTCAGGCGCGCCTTCCAGCCCGCTTCCATCTGCTGCGGGAAGGCCTTGGCCAGCAGGTTCAGCATGATGGGCGGCGAGGTCGAGGCGCCGGGCGAAGCGCCCAGCAGGGCGGCGATGGTGTTGTCCTTGTCGGTCACGACTTCGGTGCCGAACTGCAGGATCGCGCCTTTCTCCGGATCGCGCTTGATGACCTGCACGCGTTCACCGGCCGTCACCAGGCGCCAGTCTTCGGGCTTGGCCTGCGGGAAGTACTTGAGCAACTGGGCGTGGCGGTCGGCGTCGGTCAGTTGCGCCTGGTCCACCAGGTACTTGACCAGGTCCAGGTTCTCCAGCCCCACGTCCACCATGCTGGCGACGTTGTTGTGGTTGACCGACGAGAACAGGTCGAAGGCCGAGCCCTGCTTGAGGAACTTGGTCGTGGCCAGCGCGAACGGGCCGAACAGCACCACCGGCTTGCCGTCGAGCTTGCGCGCATCCAGGTGCGGCACCGACATCGGCGGCGAATCGGTATCGGCCATGCCGTAGGCCTTGACCTCGTGGCGG
Organism: Colletotrichum falcatum; assembly: GCA_019425465.1. Lineage (NCBI taxonomy): Eukaryota > Fungi > Ascomycota > Sordariomycetes > Glomerellales > Glomerellaceae > Colletotrichum > Colletotrichum falcatum. The sequence goes on along the minus strand of SWKJ01000142.1, from coordinate 3,646 downwards.
CCGGCGATGGCCGGCGCGTCGAAGGCCAGGAACTGGCCGCCCACCGGGAAGCCTGCGTAGTTCTTCGATTCGGGAATGCCGGACAACTGCAGCACCTTGAGCGAGGCGCCGCCCGCGCCGATGAAGACGAAGCGCGACTTCACCGTGCGCTCCTGGTTGGTCTTCAGGTCCTTGACCGTGACGTTCCAGGTCTTGTCGCCGTTCTGGCGCAACGCGGTGACCTCATGCCGCAGTTGCAGCTTGAAGTTGGGGTTGCGCTGCAGGCCCTGGGTCAACTGGTTGGTGATGACGCCGAAGTTCACGTCGGTGCCCAGCGGCATGTAGGTGGCGGCGACCTTCTGGCTGGCGTCGCGGCCTTCCATCAGCAGCGGCGCCCACTGGCGGATCCGCGCCGGGTCGGTGGAATATTCCATGCCATAGAACAGCGGGCTCTTGACCAGGGCATCGCGGCGCTTGCGCAGGTATTCGATGCGGTCATCGCCCCAGACGAAGCTCATGTGGCCGGTCGGGTTGATGAAGTCCGACGGCTGGCCGAGGCGGCCGGTCTTGACCTGGTGCGCCCAGAACTGGCGCGAGATCTCGAACTGCTCGGCGATGTTGATGGCCCGCTTGATGTCGACCGAACCGTCGGGCATCTCGGGGGTGTAGTTCAGCTCGGCGAAACCCGAGTGGCCGGTGCCCGCATTGTTCCAGCCGTTGGAGCTTTCCAGCGCCACGCCGTCCAGCCGTTCGAACAGTTCGACGCGCCAGTCCGGCTGCAATTCCTGCAGGTAGGTGGCGAGCGTCACGCTCATGATGCCGCCGCCGACGAGCACGGCGTCCAGGGGCTTGTCGTTGTCGGCTGCCGGGACCGAACGTTGATGCAGGGGCCAGTACAGGAACAGGGCGGCCGCGACCACCACCGTCACCACCAGGCTGCCCACGATTTTGAGAAACTTTCTCATGGGTATTAGACCTTACGGTTCAAAGGATTATGTTGTTGTCGTTGTAGGCACTACGGAGAAAAAGGGGCGTGGGCACCTCCGGGGCGATCAAACACGCAAACAGCGATCCACGCGTCCAAGGCGGCAAGCCGGGGCGGGAAAGGTTGCGAACAGGGTTGGGTGGGTGCCTGACGAGCCCCGGCGCCCGGCCAAGCGGCCGGGTATCCCTGGGGCGGGAGCCCGTGTCAGGTCTTGCGTGCAGGCCCAAGACTAGACGAAGCGGCTTCGTCTGGCCGCAATACCCGGGTCGCGGGCATTGGTTTTGGCGCAATACGCGTTGCGCCGTGATTGTAAACGCATTGGCGCCACGCGTTCGTGGCGCCGGGCCGGTGCGCCTTGGGCGGCGCGGCCCGCGGCCGTCAGCCGGCGACGGGCTGGCTGGTGAGCGGTTTGCGCGCCGTGGCCAGGCGCCACCAGGGCGATCCGGCATGCGGCGCGTTCAGGTCCAGCCGCTCGCCCATTTCCGGAGTGGTCAGCGCCACCCCATGGGCGGCGGCCAGGGTGGCGATGCGCTCGAACGGTTCCTGCCACGCGTGCATGGCCAGGTCGAAGGTGCCATTGTGGATCGGCAGCAGCCAGCGGCCGCGCAGGTCCAGGTGGGCCTGCAGCGTTTCCTCGGGCTGCATGTGCACGAAGGCCCAGCGCTTGTCGTAGGCGCCGGTCTCCATCAATGTCAGGTCGAACGGACCGTACGCGTCGCCGATGGCCTTGAAGCCGTCGAAGTAGCCGCTGTCGCCGCTGAAGAATACCCGCATGCCGTTGTCGTCGATGACCCACGAGGCCCACAGGCTGCGGTCGCTGTCGGTCAGCCCCCGGCCCGAGAAATGCTGGGCCGGCGTGGCGGTCAGGCGCAGTCCGTCGACTTCGGTGGACTGCCACCAGTCCAGTTGCTCGACCTTGGCGGGGTCGATGCCCCAGGCGATCAACTTGTCGCCCACGCCCAGCGGCGCGATGAAGCGGCCCGTGCGCGCGGCCAGCCGGGTCACGGCGGCACGGTCGAGGTGGTCGTAGTGATTGTGGGACAGGATCACGCCGGCGATCGGCGGCAGGTCGTCCAGGTCGACGGGCGGCGCATGGAAACGCGCCGGGCCGGCCCATTGCACCGGCGAGGCGCGTTTCGAGAACACCGGGTCGGTGAGCCAGAAGTGGCCGCGCAGTTTCAGCAGCAGCGTCGAATGCCCCAACCGGAACAGGCTGCGGTCGGGCGCCGCGCCCAGGTCGGCGCGGGTCAGCGGCCGCACCGGAATCGGCTGGTCGGGCACCGTGCCGGCCGGCTTGCCGAACAGGAAGGCCCAGGTGAGCTTGAGGCCCTGCCAGAATCCGAGCGACGGGCGCGGCCGGGAGTTGTGGAATCGGCCGTCACGATGATGCGTCGGGCCGGCGGGGCCGGACGGCGGGTTGAGGGAAGCGTCGGGCGTCGAGGGAGTCACGGCGGAGTCCTGGCGGGGAAGGGGGAACGGACAGGGCGTCCGTCAAAAAGTATACTGATCAGTGTAATTTCGTTTTCCTTGAAAGTACACCGCAGAGTGTAAAATTTTCGCTATCTTTTCCTTAGGACGTTCCCATGGCAGAAGCTCCACAGCGGCTTACCGACAGGAAGCGCGAGGCCATCCTCAGCGCCGCCGTGGAGGAATTCCGCACGGCGGGCTACGAGGCCACCAGCATGGACCGCATCGCCGCCGCCGCCGGCGTGTCCAAGCGCACTGTCTACAACCACTTTCCCAGCAAGGACGAGCTGTTCGGGCTGATGCTGGAACACCTGTGGAACCGCAGCGTCGCCAACGCCGGCGTGACCTATCGCGCCGACCAGCCGCTGGCTACGCAGTTGCGACACCTGCTGATGCGCAAGCTGGAATTGCTGGGCGACCCCAACTTCATCGACCTGGCGCGCGTCGCCATGGCCGAGATCATCCACACGCCGGAACGGGCCCAGGCCATCGTCTGCCGCATGGGCGCGAAGGAGGGCGGCGAAACCGCCTGGATCCGCGGCGCCATCGCCGACGGCCGCCTGGCCGACGTCGACCCGGAATTCGCCGGCCAGCAATTGCAGGGGCTGATCAAAAGCTTCGCCTTCTGGCCGCAGGTCACGCTGGGGCAGCCGCCGCTGGGCGCGGCCGAGCGCGATCGGGTGGTGGATTCGGCGGTGGCGATGTTTCTGGGGTGCTACGGGCGCGGAGAATGAAGTTGGCCGTGTCCCAATGCAACGTCCTTTGACGCCAGGCCGGCCGCGTGGGTATGGTGTTTCGCAAGTCGTGACCCTATCGACACCCCGAGGAGCAACCCATGCAGATCTATTGGATCCAGGCGCAGGCGCCACGGCGTGTTCTGGCCCTGGTCAAGCACCTGGGTATCGAGGCCGAACTCGTCGAGATGGACCTGATGGCGGGCGCGCTGCGACGACCCGACTACGCCGCCATCAATCCCAACATGAAGGCGCCGGCCCTGGTGGACGGCGATTACCGGCTGTGGGAATCGTCGGCGATCATGGCCTACCTGTGCGTCAAGGCCGGCTCGGACATGTGGCCGACCGATGCGCGGGAACAGATCGAGGTGCTGCGCTGGCTGTCGTGGAACGATTGCCACTGGGCACAGGCGGTGTCGCCGTACTACTTCGAGCACATCGTCAAACCCACCTTCGGCATCGGGCCGCCGGACGAGAGCCA
>SWKJ01000146.1:0-60742 GCA_019425465.1 Colletotrichum falcatum | reverse complement strand
TGGCCTCGGGCTTGGTGAACGCCACCTTGCAGATCAGCGCCGCGGTAAGCGTCGCCCTGTTCGGCGGTCTATTCATCGCGATCGCGCCCGACGGCGCCAGTGCACAGGACGTGCGGCTCGGCTTCGCGGTGGCTTCATTGGCCATCGGCGCGTCACTGGCGCTGGCCGCCGTGTTGAGCTGGGAACGTCAGGGAACATGAAGGATCATCGAGCGCGTTGCAACAAGCTCTCGTTGATCTCCCGCAGATCGACGATACCCAGCAAGCCCATGTCGCGCCTGATTTCCTCGGTGATCAGCGCGATGGCATGGGCCACGCCGCGCTCGCCCGCCACCGTGGCCGCATAGTTGAACGGCCGGCCGACGAACACGCAGCGCGCGCCCAGCGCCAGCACCTTCAGCACGTCCGTGCCGCGTCGCACGCCGCTGTCGAGCATGACGTCCATGCCGCCCGCGGCGTCCACGATCGCGGGCAAGGCCTGCAGGGGCGCCAGGCTGCCGTCCAGTTGCCGCCCCCCATGGTTGGACACGATGACCGCGTCCATGCCGTGCGCGCGCGCGGTGCGCGCGTCGTCCGGATGCAGGATGCCCTTCAGGACCATCTGGCCCTTCCAGGTCTTGCGTATGGCGGCGACGTGCTGCCAGTTCAGGTGCCCGCGATCGGAAAAATCGCGCAGCACATGCCTGGACAGGATCGGCGCGCCGCGCGCGGCGTAGTTGTTTTCGAAGTGCGGCATACCGTGGCGGGCCAGCGTGCGCAGCAGGGTCCCGATCAGCCAACGCGGGTGCGTGATGCCCTGCCAGGCCAGGCCTATGCTGGGTCGCAGCGGGGTGGAAAACCCCGCTCGCACGTTGTTCTCGCGATTGGCGGCCACCGGCGTGTCGACCGTCAGCACCAATGTTTCCACGCCGGCGGCGGCGACACGGTCGATCAATGCGGCGATCTGGGCGCTGTCGCCGGGCAGGTAGGCCTGGAACCAGGTCCCGGGCGCCGCCGCCATCACGGTTTCCAGGCGGATCAGCGAGGAACCGCTCATGATGCAGGGCACGCCCGCCCCGGCCGCGGCGCGGGCGAGCGCCACGTCCCCGCGATAGCTGGTCAGCGCCGCAATGCCCATGGGCGCCACGCCGACGGGCGCCGCGTATTCGCGGCCCAATATCGTGCAGCGGGTATGGCGGCGCGACACGTCCACCAGCACCTTCGGGCGGAACCCGTATTCGCCGAAGGCCTGCCGGTTGCTCCGCTCGGACTGCCCGTCTTCCACCGCGCCCGACACATAGGCATACAGGGGCTTGGGCAGGATCCGCCGGGCGGCGGCCTCGAAGTCGTGCAGGCTGAGCATGCGGCGCAGCGGATCTGGCATGGCGGGGGTTCCTGGCGGGGCCCGGCGGACGATCCGCCGCGCAAGGGTCATGGGTAACGGCGAACGAATATAGGCCGGCCCGAGGTTTGAATAAAGTGACTTTATTGAAGTTCGTTATTACACTTTTTCTCGCCCTCAATCGCCCTGCAGTCGCCCCGCCCCTTCACTTCCCATGACGCTCAAGCAACTCGAGGCCTTTTACTGGGCCGCCACCTGCAAGAACTTTGCCATCGCCGCGAATCGCCTGAATATTTCGGTGTCATCGTTGTCCAAGCGGATCGGCGAGCTGGAATCCTCGATCGGCGCCGCGCTGTTCAGCCGCAGCGCCCGCAGCGCCACCCTGACCGCGCTGGGCGAGCAACTGGTGCCCCATGCCAAGGACCTGCTGCGCAACGCGGACCAGTTCATGCAGCAGGCCAGCAACAACCTCAGCTACTCCGGCCGTTGCCGCTTCGGCGCCGGCGAGCTGACCGCCATGACGTGGATGGCCGGGCTGATCGCCGTCATCCAGCAGGCCCACCCCAACCTGCTGGTCGAACCTTTCGTGGGCGTTGGCGAACTGGTCGAGCGCGGGCTGGAGGAAGGCGAGCTCGATTTCGCCGTGATCGCGGGCCCGTCGTCGCGGGCATCGCTCGCCTCGCGCGTGATCGGCAGCGCCCATTTCGAATGGGTGGTATCGGCCCGGGCCGTGCCCGACGCGGCCTCGCTTGAACCGGCCGATCTGCCGGGCCTGACGCTCATCACCCTGCCGCAAAGCTCGGGCGCGATCCGCATTCTCGACGACTGGCTGACCGAGCAGCGCGTGTCGCCGGGCCGCAATCAATGCTGCAACAGCTGGCCGGGCATCGCCGCCATGCTGCGGCAAGGGCTGGGACTGGGCTTCCTGCCCGCCGCGTGGGCCCAGGTGTTGATCCAGCGCGGCGACTTGCAGCCGCTGTCGCGCTTTCCGCCCTTGCGCCCCTGGCCTATACCTTCCAGTGGCGCCGCGACGACACCCGGCCCATGCTGGAAAGCCTGCGCACGCACGCGCAGGCCTGCCTGGACTTTCACGCCCCTGCCGGAATGCTCTAGCCCGGGCGCGAGCCGCACGCGACACTTTCCAAAAAGAGTTGTTTTCGACATCAAATTATTCGCTTTAAACCGCCATGAGCCCGGCGTAGAGTCCCCCGGACAAACATCCAAGGAGACAAAGCGCCATGTCGGAGTTCGGATTCACCCTGCAGGCATGCCCCGCCGGCCCCAGCCGCGAAACGCTCGCGGCCTATCAGGCGTTGGCCGTGGCCAACATCAGCGACGCGATGAGCCGCGCGACCGGCACCTCGGCCCTGCGCCCGATGCATCGCTCGCGCCGCATCCTCGGCCGCGCCTACACCGTGCGCACGCGGCCGGGCGACAACCTGATGGTGCACAAGGCGATCGATTCCGCCGAGCCGGGCGACGTCATCGTGGTCGATGCCGGCGGCGACATGAACAACGCCATCATCGGCGAGATCATGGTTGGCTGGGCCGCCCGGCGCGGGCTGGCCGGTTTCGTGATCGACGGCGCCATCCGCGATAGCGAAACGATCGGCGCCGGCGATTTTCCGGTTTATGCGCGCGGGGTCGCGCATCGCGGCCCCTACAAGGATGGCCCCGGCGCCATCAACGTGCCGATCGCGATCGACGGCATGGTGGTCCTGCCCGGCGACCTGCTGGTGGGCGATGCCGACGGATTGCTGGCCATCCGTCCCGACGAGGCCCCCGCCATCGCGGAGCGCGTGCGCGCGATCGCCGCGGCGGAAGCCCGCGTGCTGGAGGACATCGCGCGCGGCGCGCTGGACCGCGCCTGGATCGACGCCACGCTCAAGGCGCGGGGCGTGCTGTGAGCGCGGCGTCTTCCCCCAGACCGCCCGGCTCTGCCGCCTGGACCTCTGGCTCAATCCGGTGTTCGACGAGATCATCGGCGCCACGCCCGGCGTCTCGCTGTCGGTGCTGCCGGCAAGGGGCGACGATGCGCGCACGCTGGCCGGCCTGAAGTCGGCCCATGCGTATCACGTTTCCGCGGCCAAGGACGAACTGCCGCGGCAATGGTTCGTCAATGCCGATCTGATCGCGCAATGCCCGGACCTGGTGTGCGTCTCGTCCGGCGGCGCGGGCTACGACACCATCGACGTGGCGGCCTGCACCGCGGCGGGCATCGCCGTGGTCAACCAGGCGGGCGGCAACGCGGAATCCGTGGCCGAGCACACGTATGCGCTGCTGCTCGCCGTGCAGCGGCGCGTGGTGGAATCGCACCAACGCCTGCGACACGACGCCGGCTTCACGCGCGAGGATCTCATGGGCCATGAAATCCATGGCCTCGTCCTCGGCCTGGTCGGCATCGGCAAGATCGGCACCAGCGTCGCCCGCATTGCGCGCGGCTTCGGCCTGCGCGTGATCGCGCACGATCCGCTGCTGTCCGCCGACGCCATCCGCGACCGCGGCGCCGAGCCGGTGTCGCTGGACGAGTTGCTGGCGCGGTCCGACGTGGTGTCGCTGCATTGTCCCCTGGACGCCTCCACGCGCGGCCTGTTCGGCGCCAAGGCCTTCGCGGCCATGAAACGCGATGCGGTGTTCCTCTCGACCGCGCGCGGCGGCATCCACGACGAAGCGGCGCTGTACGACGCCCTGCGCGCCGGGCATCTGCGCGGCGCCGGGCTGGACGTCTGGGAACAGGAGCCGCCCGAACGCGACGCCCCGTTGCTGGGCCTGCCCAACGTCGTCGCCACCTTCCACACCGCCGGCGTCACCCACGAAGCCCGGCGCAACGTCGCCCGCTCATCGGCCACGCAGCTCGTTGCGATGCTGCGCGGCGAACGCCCACCGCAACTCGTCAATCCGGAGGTCTGGCCGCTGGCGGCCGAACGCATCGCAAATCTGGCGTGACGACACGGCTTGAGCCATCGCCTGCATCGCAACGCACGATGCAGGCAGGCCCCGGCCACATACCAAGGAGACAAACCATGCAAAAACACAATAAACGCGGGACGCTGCGCGCGCTGGCAGCCTTGCTGGCGGGCGCCGCCCTGTTCAGCGGCGGCGCGCAAGCGGCCGGCTACCCCGAACATCCGATCAACCTGATCGTGTCTTACGGGCCGGGCGGCGGCACCGACCTGGTGGCCCGCATGATGGCGCCCTATCTGCAGAAATACCTGGGCGGCGATGCCCGCATCGTCGTGCTGAACCGTCCCGGCGCGGGCGGCGCGATTGGTTTCTCGGAGCTGGCGCGAGCCCAGCCCGACGGCTACACCATCGGCTTCATCAACACGCCGAACCTGTTGACGATTCCCATCGAACGCAAGACCAGCTTCACCTGGCGCAGCTTCGATCTGCTGGGCAACCTGATCGACGATCCCGGCGCGTTTTCGGTGCTGAACGACAACCCGATCAAGACCCTGGCCGACCTGTCCGCCTACGCCAAGAAGAACCCGGGCAAGGTCACGGTGGGCACCACCGGCACGGGCTCCGACGACCACCTGGCCATGCTGCGCTTCGAACGCGTGTCCGGCAGCAAGCTCAGCCACATCCCCTACAAGGGCGCGGGCGAGGTGCGGGGCGCGCTGGCCAGCGGCGAGATCACGATCGGCGCCATCAACGTGGGCGAAGCGCTGCAGTACCAGAAAGGCGGCACCCCGTTGCGCATGCTGGGGCAGATGGGCAAGACGCGTTCGGCGGCGCTGCCGGACGTGCCTACCTTCAAGGAACAGGGCTTCGATTTCGAACTGGCGTCGCTGCGAGGACTGGCCGCGCCCAAGGGCTTGCCCGACGACGTGCGCGCCAAGCTCGTCGCCGCGCTGAAACGCACGGTGGACGATCCGGAGTTCCAGGCCAAGGCCAGGGACATGTTCGCGCCGCTGCGTTATCTGGCGCCCCCGGAGTACGCCAAGGAACTGGCGGCCGGCGAAGCGGAATTCCAGGCGCTCTGGAAGGAAGCGCCCTGGCTCGATAAGTAGGCGGTTCGAGGGCTGGCGCGGGCGGGTTCCCGCGCCAGCCCGCCGGCTGACCGAACCGGTGTCCATCTGCCTCGAGCGATGACGGCCGGCCGGCGCCGGACGTTTTCCCGCACGCCCTGGACAGCCAGCGCAAAAAACGGATAGTCCCATGCCCGGCGGGACGGGTTTTCCAGCAGTCCCGCCCGGGGCGCGGCGTTTTACTATGAGGACCATCATAAAGGCGCGCCACGGACGTGGCCGCCAGGGGAACCGGCGGCCGCTGCCCGCCGGACATCAGGACCTGAGCAAGGAATCCCGGCCATGCTGAACACGACGCAGTCCGATGCCGAGACATCATGGCAAGCCGCCGGGCCGCGCGCGGCCGCCGGGGCCATGGCCGGCGCCGCGGGGTGGCGCATCGACACCATCCTGGCGACACCCGCGCAGCAACTGTTCGCCTCGGGCGACCTGGACGAAGCACGCGCCATGGTGGGCCGCGTGATGCGGCCGCACCACCTGGGCGTGGTCGGATCGACGCAGCGCCTGAATGCGCGCATGCATCACCAGCCGCTGGGCGAAGTATCGCTGAACCGGCTGCGCTACGGCGCGAACGTCGAGATCCGGCCGGGCCCGCTGGAGGACTTCTTCCTGGTGCAGATGCCGCTGTCGGGCGCCGCGCTGATCGAGAGCGGCCCGCAGCGGGTGGATTCGACCCCGGACGTGGCATCGGTGGTGAGCCCGGATGACGACCTGGCGATGCATTGGGCCGACGACAACGACCAGTTCATGTTGCGGGTGGGCCGCTCGCTGCTGGAACGCACCCTGGTGGGCCACCTGGGCTGTACGCTGGATCGGCCGCTGCGCTTCCAACTGGGGTTCCGCTGGCGCGAGTGTCCGGCCTGGCGCTGCCTGATGGCGTATCTGCTGGACTGTTCCTCGCAGCACGCCGACCTGGCCGAGCACAAGCTGATCGTGCACCAGATGGAACAACTGGTGGCGGCGACGCTGCTGTCCGCCCTGCCCCACAACTACAGCGCCACGCCGGCGGGCCGCCGCGGCGCGGTGCTGCCGCGCCACGTGCGCTGCGTGCAGGATTACCTGCAGGCGCATGCGCACGAGCCGGTCAGCGCCGAGCAGTTGGCGCGCATCGCGGGAGTCAGCGTGCGCAGCCTGTATGCCGGCTTCAAGGAATTCCTGGGCATCAGCCCCATGCACTATCTGCGCGATCTGCGCATGGAGCGGGCGCGCGCCGAACTGCTGTCAGGCGAATGCCAGAACGTCGCGGGCGTGGCGTTGCGCTGGGGTTTTGCGCACCTGGGACGTTTCAGCGCCGGCTACAAGGCGCGTTACGGCGAAAGCCCCAGCCAGAGCGTGCGCCGGCACGGCTGACGCGGCACGTGCGGCTGCACGGCTGAAGCGGCAACTTTGTCAGGACTGGCCAGGCCTTGCGTTCAGACAACCCTGGGGATGGCCAATCGCAAACGATCGTCCGCTCACGCTGACGGCGTTCATTGCGGCATTCCGTTCGGCATTCAACGTGGCGTTCAGTGCGACGTTCAGCGTGGCGTTCAGCGCGGCTTCCAGGTCAGCCCGTCGGTCGAGCGGTATTCCGGGGTGCCGGCGCAGCAGCCGCCGGCGCCGAACGCCTGGCGGCCGATGAAGGCCTGCACGAAGCCCTTGCCCGCCGTCAGTTCCTGGCGCACGCAGAGTGTGGGCAACAGGGAGAAATCGCCTTCCAGCACCTGCGTCCAGGCGACGTTATCGCCTTCCGCCGGTTCCACCTTGTAGACCTTGCATTCATGCATGAGCAGGTGGATGGGCTTGCCCGCCAAGGTGCCCTTGAACTGGCGTTCGGGCGGCGTTTCCTGGGTGGCCAGGGTTTCCGCCGTGAGCCTGGACCCGGCGGGCGGCGGCGGCAGCGACGAGTCGCAACCTGCCAGCGCCACCGACGCGCACAGGACGAGAAGAGCCAGGCGGGCGGGGCGTGTCATGGAGCCGCCGCGTCAGGCCACGTTCGCGTAGCGTTGTTCAAGGTAGGCGATGATGTCGCTGGACTCGTACATCCAGCGCGTGCCGCCCGCTTCCTCGATGCGCAGGCACGGCACCTTGACCTTGCCGCCGCCGGCCTGCAATTCGGCGCGCGCCTGGGGATCCCCTTTGGCATCGCGCAGCGCCACGGGCACGTTCAGGCGGTGGATGGCGCGCCGCGTCTTGACGCAGAACGGGCAGGCATGGAACTGGTAGAGCGACAGCGCGGCCGCCTCGCGGTCGACGGCGGCCTGGCCTTGGGCCGAGCGTTGCCGCGGGCGCGGGCGCGTCAGCGCATCGCCCAGGACAATCAGTTGACCCACACCGGCACGCAAGGCTTTGACAATCATGGATGGCTGCTTGAAACGAAGAGAGCCTTGAGTCTAGCCCATTCGCGGCGGCGGGCGGCCGGCGCCCGCCTTGCCATCGCCACCTTTCCCCGCGGCGGGCCCGCTGCCGGGCCGGCCCGCCGCACGCAGCCCCAGGGCCTGTCTATCCTGAAAGGAGCCGGGCGCGGGCCCTAGAACGGAATGGCCAGTTTGACGTACAACTGCGCGCCCTCCGGCCGGTTCTTGACCTGGAATTCCTGCTGCCACTTGGCGGTGAACAGCCAGCCGCGGTCGTTCATGTAGCGCACCGACGGCCCCACGCCGAAGGCGCGGGCGCGGCCGGCGGCGCTGTTGGGGCCGTTGTCGTCGGTGACCTGCTGGAAGGCATGCCCGCCCACGCCCAGCACCCAGCCCTTGCCCACGCCCCAACCCACCGCGTAGTCGGCGTGGATGGCCTGGCCCGAGCGGGTGTCGGTGGCGGTGTTGCGGAAGTTGAAGTCGTACATCAGCTTCAGATCGGCATTGAAGCCGTCCGGGCTGATGCGGCTGAGCGCGAACACGGGCTGGGCGGTCCAGTAGTTCTTGCCGAGGCTGGACGGGTCCTTGCGGTCGTATTCGCCGGTGGGCGCGTACATGTCCAGGCCGACCACGTAGTGCAGCGATTCGGACAGGTGATAGCCCAGCGCCACGCCCAGCGTCATGTCGCCCAGGCCGGTGCTGCGGTAACGCTGGCCGCCGGCCTTGAAGGTCACGTCCAGCAGCGGCGCGATGGCATGGAAGGCCAGTTGGCCGCCCAGCACCTGCTGCGGCGTGACCCAGATCAGGCGCGGGGCCAGCACGTTGACGTCGACCTTGAAGTCCGGCACCGGCAGGCGCTCGCCGTCGTTGCCGCGCAGCTTGTCGTAGCGCGCGCCGCCGCCGTAGACCAGCATGTGCACCCCGGGCGGCGGCAGCGCGCCCGACATGAAGTTCTCCAGGCCGTCCGGATAGATGCCCAGGCCGCCGCCTTCGGTGGCTTGCGCCACGCCGCCGGCCAGCGCCAATGCCGCGGCGCAAGCCAGCCGCCGTGTCAGGTGTCTCTTCATGTTCCGCTCCTGCCCCCGCGGGGCGCGAGATGTTGTGCGACGAGATAGCCGGAACCGCCGCCCAGTCCAGGACCCGGGTGGGTGGCGGCGCCGATGTGGAAAAGGTTGTGCAGCGGCGTGCGGTGGCCGCGCGCGCCCTGGCTGCCGGCGAACGGGCGCAGCCAGAAGAACTGGTCGGGCGAACAAATGCCCGCGTAAGGATCGCCGCCCACCAGGTTGCAGTTCAGCGCCTCCAGGTCGGCCGGCGAGTAGCTGCGGCGGCCGACGATGCGTTGCGCCAGGCCGGGCATGACCGGCTCCAGCCGCGCCTGCACGCGATCGGCGACGGCCTCGCGCAGGGCCTCGGTCCAGCGGCCGTCGGCGGGCGTGTCGATCAGGCCGGCGGCATCGCCCTTGACGCGCACCGGCAGCTCCTGCATCTGCACCCACAGGATCCAGCCGCCGGCCGGCGCGCGCGACGGATCGACGGCGACCGGCTGGCCGATGGCCAGCGTGGGCCGCGCCGGCAACAGGCCGTTGTTGGCCTCGGTGACCGACGCGCAGACCTGCTCCATGCTCTCGGTCAGGTGCACCAGCGGCACGTGGCGCAGTTCGGGCGTGCGCCAGTCGGGCGGCGCGTCGAGCGCGAAATGGATCTGCATGCCGCCGCGGCCATGGCGGTAGCCGGCGGCGCGGCGCCGCACCGGCTCGGGCGCGTCGGGCAGCAGCGTGCCGTACAACTGGCCGGGCGTGACGTTGCAGACCACGGCCTCGCCGGCGCGGTACTCGCGGCCGGCGGCCACGACGCCGACGGCGCGGCGGCGGCGGCCTTCGCCATGCGTCAGGATGCGTTCGACGGCGGCGCCGGTCCGCAACCGGCCGCCGTGGTGCTCGATGACCTTGGCCAGGGCGTCCACCACGCCCTGGCTGCCGCCCTTGACCACCGGCATGCCGCCGGCCACCACCGCGGCGAAGGTCAGCTTGCCGATCAGCGCCGAACAGGCGTCGTCCGGTCCCAGGCCGGTGTGCAGCACCCAGGGCGCGATCAGCGCGCGCGCCGCGTCGGATTGCAATTCACGGTCCGACCAGCGGCGAAAGCTCTCCAGCGAATCAGCGGCGAACGCCATCAGCCCGTCCAGGCCGCGCCGGCGCCACTCGCCGAACAGCAGCTTGAGCATGCCGGCGCCATAGGGGTTCTGGCCCAGCAGGCCGAAGGTCAGCGCGGCGTCTTCGCCGAACAGGCGTTGCGCCATGGCGCCGAACGCGGCGCCGTCGCCGGGCGCCCACGCGTCCAGGCGCCGCGCGCTGTCCGCGATGTCCTGCTTGAGGGCGATGCCGCTGCCGTCGGGCAGCGCCAGGCCGGTGGTGTAGTCGCACTGGACGAATTCCAGGCCGGCCGCCTGCAGGGCCGGCTTGAGGGCGGCGTAGGCGGGGCCGCCGACGAACAGCGGATACCAGCTCGAAAGCACGTCGTGGCGGTAGCCGGGAAACAGTTCCTCGGTGCGGATGCAGCCGCCCAGGCGGTCGTTGCGCTCCAGCACCAGCACCGATTTGCCGCGCTGCGCCAGCAGCGCGGCGCACACCAGCGAATTCATGCCGCTGCCCACCACGATGATCTGGGCGTCGGAGGCGGAAGATAAGGGCATCATAGGGTCAGCGCCGTGAAGCGTCCCGCGTGAAACACCAGCGGCGTGGCCTCCAGGCTGGCCACGCGCAGCACCCGGCCGAACAGCAGCAGGTGGTCGCCCGCCGGACTCTGCTGGTCGTTGGCGCAGACCAGCGTGGCCACGGCGCCGGCGATGGCGGGCACGCCCTCGGGCACCTCGTGCAGCTCGGCGCCTTCGAACTTGTCGGGCACCGCCGGATCGGCGAAGCGCCGCGCCAGCGCCTCATGGCCGCAGGCCAGCACGCTGATGGTGAAGTGGTCGCAGTCGCGGAACGCCGCCAGGTTGGGCGAGCGGTTCACCAGGCTCCACAGCACCAGCGGCGGATCGAGCGACAGCGAGGCGAAGGAGTTGATGGTCAGCCCGACCTTGCGGCCGTCCGGACAGCGCGTGGCGACGATGGCCACGCCCGTCGGATAGCTGCCCAGCACGCCGCGCAGGACCTTGGGGTGCAGGTCGGTGCTGCCCCAGTCCAGGGCCGCCATCACGCCGCCGCCCGGGTGGATTTTTCGGCGATGAAGGCCTCGCAGGCGGTGGCGTCGGTCCACCACGGGAAGAAGTTGGGCGGATGGTTGAAGCCGTTGGCGATGGCGCTGGCCAGCGCGGGCGCGTCGCCGGCGGCCTGCAGCAGGTGCAGCAGATGCGGCGGCGGCGGCAGCAGCATCGAGTTGGTCCAGTCGACCACGGCGCTGGCGTAGTCCCAAAAGCGCTCGAAGGTCTGCCGCATCCAGTCGGCGGTGAAGGGCTGGTCGCCGCGCGCCAGGATCGCCTCCAGGTAGACGGCGCAGGCCTTGGTGGCGTTGTTCGAGCCCTGGCCGGTGATGGGGTCGTTGGTGACAACGGCGTCGCCCAGGCCGAACACCAGGCGGCCGGACGGCAGGGTCATGACCGGCTTGCGCACCGTGGGCGCGAAGCTGCCGGCCAGGATGCCGTTGGCGTCGGTCAGTTCGACCGATGCGCAGCGCTCGGCCTCCCAGGGCAGGAAGGCGCGCAGGATGTCCAGGCTCCTGGCCAGATGGTCCCGCGGCGTCTTGATATCGCGCCAGCAGTCCATCGGGCCGCCCGGCACGCCTTCGAACACCATGATTTCGCAGGGGCCGCTCAGGGTCAGCGCAGGAAACACGAAGTACTCGCCAACGCCGGGAATCAGGTTGAAGGCGACCCGCGAGAACACCGGCGCCGGGCGCATGCCCTGCACGTAGGTCAAGGCCAGCGCGCGCTGCGGCTTGTCGAAGCGCGAGCGCGCGGTGTCGCGCTCGAACAGCCTGACCACGTCGCCCTTGCCGGCGGCCAGCAGCACCAGGTCATGCGAGGCGGCCAGCAGCTCCAGCTCGGCCACGCCGCCATCCTGGATCAGCAGGCGGCCGCCGCGGGCGGCGAACAATTCCATCCAGGCCGGCATCTTGATGCGCTGGTCCACCGCCTGCGCCGGGCGGTCCAGGCGCGCGGCCCAGTCGATCAGCTTGTGGCCGGGGCGCTCGGGGTGCGGCACGGCCAGGCCGATGCCTTCGACCGGCGGACAGTCGGCTTCCCACTGATTCAGGCCCAGGTCGCGCTCGATCTGCAGCGAGGCATCGAACATGCATTGGCTGGACATGACCTTGCCGCGGCGGATGTCATCCGGCTCGCGGTTGGTGACCACGGTCACCTCGTAGCCCTTGTCCAGCAGGCCCAGGGCCAACGGCAGGCCGGCCTGCCCGCCTCCGACGATCGCGATTCGACGCATGATGCTTCTCCTTTTTGGTGTGCGGGTCCGCCGGGATCCTGGCGGGCCGATGAGCGGTGAGGCCGGCCTTATTCGGCCAGGCGCGGGATGGCGGGACGGGCCTGTTCGGGGCCCATGGCGGAGTAGCCGCCGTCGACGGCGTAGTCGGCGCCGGTGACGAAGCTGGCGTGGTCCGACAGCAGGAAGGCGACCACCTCGGCCACTTCGGCCGGATCGCCGGCGCGGCCCAGCAGGTGGAAGTCGGCGGCGACGCGGTCGGTCTTGGCGCGGTCGCCCTGGGTCAGTTCGTCCATGACCCGCGACCAGGTCCAGCCGGGCGACACGGAATTGACGCGGATGCGGTCGCCGGCGTAGTCCATCGCCAGGCTGCGGGTGACCTGCAGCAGCGCGGCCTTGGAGACCGGGTAGAGCCAGCGGCCGGTCTGCGCCACGCGCGACGAGATGCTGGTGAAGTTGACGATGGCGCCGCCGCCGACGGCCACCAGGTGCGGATGCACGGCGCGGGCGGCCATGACGGCGCTGACGACGTTGATGTCCAGGGCGCGCAGCCAGTCGGCGCGGCCGGAGGTGGCGCCGTCGTCGAGGTAGGTGGCGGCGAGGTTTACCAGGTAATCGATGCGGCCGAAGTGGGCGGCCACCTCGGCGACGGCGCGGGCCAGTTGCGCGTCGTCGGTGATGTCGAGCGGCCAGGCGCGGATGCCGTCGGGGTCGGTGGCGGCGACGCGAGCGGCGCCGTCGGCGTCGATGTCGAAGATGGCGACGCGCACGCCGTTGGCGCGCAGCGCGGCGACGACGCCGGCGCCGATCAGCGTGGCGCCGCCGGTGACGATGGCGGTTTTGTGGGCCAGTCCCTTCATTTGCTTGCCTCCTGGATTGCTGAGATCGTGAGGCGGATGTTGCGGCTGGGCGCTTGCTGGGGGGTAGCCGGATTTGGCGGTGGGTATCCGGGGAGTGCGGGTATTGCGGGGGGGTTGATGGCCGTCAGGGGGGATGGCCGGTGGCTG
Organism: Colletotrichum falcatum; assembly: GCA_019425465.1. Classification (NCBI taxonomy): domain Eukaryota; kingdom Fungi; phylum Ascomycota; class Sordariomycetes; order Glomerellales; family Glomerellaceae; genus Colletotrichum; species Colletotrichum falcatum. The sequence continues at coordinate 47,615 of SWKJ01000146.1, read as the reverse complement.
CGGTGGGTATCCGGTTTGTGCTTTGCTTTGTTCGCCTGGGAAGGGGGTGGTCAGGGTGATGGGCTTCGTAGGCCGGCTCTGCTTCGTAGGCTGCCCCTCGGGCGGGCGCAGTCGGTGGCGGGCGCCCACGATTGCGGTCCGGAGCGTTCGCTCCGGACTGCCCCGTTGTCATCTTCGTTGTCGCCTGCGGCGACTGCCTTCAGATTCCCTCGGGCGCATCGAGGTTGCCCGCCACCGACTGCGCCCGCCCGAGGGGCTACGTGCGTCTTGGTCTGTCGCGCTGCAGGACCTGTGGTCAGGGAAGGGAATTTTCAGGGCTGCCAATCCTGGCCGCGCGGGCGGCCAAGATTGGCGTCCAGGTATTTGAAGGGGTGGCGAATGCGCTGCGCGCCGGTGATCGATGCATATCCATCTTCCGCAACTTGCTGGGAGATAGAGAGAGAGGTTGGCCATTTCACCGATGCGGGGAGCGGAAGGTGACGCGTGTATCGCGTCGTGCGGTCAGTCCGCCCTTCTCCACACGCTGGCGAGCCAGGGTTGTTGTTCGCGAGGGAGGCCGTCGGGGCGGTAGTAGTGTTCGAGCTCTTCGAAGCCCGCGGCTTGCAGCAGGGTGCGCCAGCCGGCCAGGTCGTGGTAGGCGCCGTAGCGGCCGCGGTTCCAGCCTTCCTGGTTGCCGCCGCGGGGGTTGGAGCTGAAGAGGACGCCGCCGGGTTTGAGGGCGGCGCGCAGGTCGCGCAGGACGCGGGGCAGTTCCTGGGTGGGGACGTGGAACAGGACGGCGTTGGCGAAGATGCCGTCGAAGCGGGCCGCGGGCAGTTGCAGGCGCAGGAAGTCCTGGTGCCAGACTTCGCGGCCGCTGGCGGCGCGGGCCATGGCGACGAAGCTGGGGGTGCCGTCCAGGCCGACGGGGCGGTGACCAAGGGCGGCGAAGGTCTTGAGGTCGCGGCCGGGGCCGCAGCCGAGGTCGAGGATGTCGTAGGGCGGCTCGCCGTCGATATGGCGCAGCAGCGCGGCGATGTTCTGGCTGACGTCGTGGTCGCGCGTGCCGGCCTCGAAGGACTGGGCGCTTTCTTCGTAGTGGGCCAGGGTCAGTTCGGTGATCTTGGCGAGGTCTTCGGCGTCGAGGTGCATGGAACGATTGTGCCGTAAAAAAACCCGCGCACGTTACCCTGCGCGGGTTTGGGGTCGGGCGTGGCCGGCTGAGGCGCGGCAGGCTCAGGCGGCCAGACGGCCTTCGATCCGGGCCTTGGCGGCGGGCAGGTCCTCGGGCAGGCCCTGGGCCAGTTGGCCGAACAGCTCGTCGTGCAGCGCCAGTTCGTCGCGCCAGGCGCCGTCGTCGACCGACATGACCTGTTCGAACTTGTCGGGGCTGAATTCCAGGCCGGTCCAGTCGATGTCCTGGTAGCTGGGCGAGATGCCGAACACCTGGTCGACGCCGCCGGCCTGGCCGTCGATGCGGCCCAGCATCCAGCGCAGCACACGCATGTTCTCGCCGAAGCCGGGCCAGACGAACTTGCCGTCGGGGCCCTTGCGGAACCAGTTGACGCAGTAGATGCGCGGCAGCGTGGCGCCGGCGGCTTCGAGCTGCTTGCCCAGCTTGAGCCAGTGCGTGAAGTAGTCGCTCATGTTGTAACCGCAGAACGGCAGCATGGCGAACGGATCGCGCCGCACCACGCCCTGCTGGCCGACGGCGGCGGCGGTGGTTTCCGAGCCCATGGTGGCGGCCATGTAGACGCCTTCGACCCAGTTGCGCGCCTCGGTCACCAGCGGCACGGTGGTGGAGCGGCGGCCGCCGAAGATGAAGGCGTCGATCACCACGCCCTGCGGGTTTTCCCACTCGGGGTCGATCGACGGGCACTGCGCCGCCGGGGCGGTGAAGCGCGCGTTGGGGTGGGCGGCCTTGCGGCCGGTTTCGCGGGCGATGGCGGGCGTCCAGTCCTGGCCCTGCCAGTCGATCAGGTGCGCCGGCGGCGTGTCGGTCATGCCTTCCCACCAGACGTCGCCGTCGTCGGTCAGCGCGACGTTGGTGAAGATGACGTTGGCCTTGAGCGTGGCCATGGCGTTGAAGTTGGTCTGCTCGCTGGTGCCCGGGGCGACGCCGAAATAGCCGGCCTCGGGGTTGATGGCGTGCAGGCGGCCGTCGGCGCCCGGCTTGATCCAGGCGATGTCGTCGCCGATGGTGGTGACCTTCCAGCCGTCCATGCCCTGCGGCGGGATCAGCATGGCGAAGTTGGTCTTGCCGCAGGCCGACGGGAACGCGGCGGCGACGTGGTACTTGCGGCCCTTGGGCGAGGTCACGCCCAGGATCAGCATGTGTTCGGCCAGCCAGCCCTGGTCGCGGCCCATGGTGGAGGCGATGCGCAGCGCGAAGCACTTCTTGCCCAGCAGCGCATTGCCGCCGTAGCCCGAGCCGAAGCTCCAGATCTCGCGGCTCTTGGGGAAGTGAACGATGTACTTGGTGGCGTTGCAGGGCCAGGCCACGTCGGCCTCGCCGGCGGCCAGCGGCTTGCCGACCGAGTGCACGCACGGCACGAAGTCGCCGTCGGCGCCGAGCACGTCATAGACCTGCTTGCCCATGCGCGTCATGATGCGCATGTTGACCACGACATACGGGCTGTCGGACAGTTCGACGCCGATGTGGGCGATGTCCGAACCTAGCGGACCCATCGAGAACGGCACTACGTACAGCGTGCGGCCGCGCATGGCGCCGTCGAACAGGCCGTTGAGCGTGGCGCGCATCTCGGCCGGGTCGGCCCAGTTGTTGGTCGGGCCGGCGTCCTCGGGACGGTCGGAGCAGATGAAGGTGCGGTCTTCGACGCGCGCCACGTCCGACGGGTCGGAACAGGCCAGGAAGGAATTGGGCCGCTTGGCCGGATTAAGGCGGCGCATGGTGCCGGCCTGGACCATCTGTTCGCACAGGCGATCGTATTCTTCCTGCGAACCATCGCACCATTCGACGCGGTCCGGCTTGGCCAGCGCCACGACGCTGGCGACCCAGTCGATCAGGCCGCGATGCTTGACGTACGCGGGTACGTTCAAGGCCGCCAGGCCCCCGTCCAAGGGTTTATTCATCAGGGTTATCTCCATACTAAGGCTAATGGCGATACGGCCCCGTTTGACTGGGGCCGTATACATGTTTGCGCCATCATACTTGCAGCGCCGGGCAGCCCGTCAACCCGACCAAACGGACGAGTTTGTCACCGGGTTTGTCACTGTTTCAGGGGCGCTTGTCGCGTTCGCCGCCCTCATGCATAGCTGCCGTCGCGCAGCGAGCGGCGGATGATCTTGCCGGTGGCGGTGGTCGGCAAACTCGTTACAAAGCGGATGCGGCGCGGGTATTCATGGGCCGCCAGGCGGTTGCGCACGTGCGCCTGCAAGGCCTTGACCAGCGCCTCGTCGCCGGCCACGCCGTCGTGCAGCACCACGTAGGCCATCACCACCTCGGTGCGCTCGGCGTCGGGCACGCCCACCACGGCGGCCATGCGCACCGCGGGGTGGCCCAGCAGGCAGTCCTCGATCGGCCCGGGGCCGATGCGGTAGCCGGCGCTGGTGATGACGTCGTCGTTGCGGCCGACGAAGCGGATGAAGCCGTCGGCGTCGCGCACGCCCATGTCGCCGGTCAGCAGGTAATCGCCGGCGAATTTCTCGGCGGTGGCCTGCGGGTTGTTCCAGTAGCCCAGGAACATCACCGGATCGGGCCGCAATACGCCGATATTGCCTTCCTGCCCATCGGCCATTTCGGCGCCCTGCCCGTCCACGATGGCGACCCGGTGGCCGGGCGCGGCGCGGCCGATGCTGCCGATGCGCGGCTCGAACAGGGATGAGCACGATGACACCAGCATGTTGCATTCGGTCTGGCCGTAGAACTCGTTGATGGTCACGCCCAGCACCCGGCGGCCCCAGTCGATCAGCTCGGCGCCGAGCGATTCGCCGCCGCTGGCCACCGAGCGCAGCGCCAGCGCGCCGGGCGCGGGCGGATGGGCCACGCCGCGCATCATCTTGAGCGCGGTGGGCGGCAGGAAGGTGTGGGTGACGCCATGGCGCGCCATCAGGTCGAAGGCCGCGGCGCCGTCGAATTTCTCGAAGCGCCGCGCCAGCACCGGCACGCCGTGGTGCCAGGCCGGCAGCAGCACGTCCAGCAGGCCGCCGATCCAGGCCCAGTCGGCCGGCGTCCACATCAGCGTGGCGTGCTCGGGAAAGAATTCGTGCGACATCTCCACGCCCGGCAGGTGGCCGAGCAGCACGCGGTGGGCGTGCAGCGCGCCCTTGGGCTTGCCGGTGGTGCCCGACGTGTAGATGATGACGGCCGGGTCGTCGGCCGCGGTGGGTTCGGCTTCGAACTGCGCGGATTCGGCGTCGAGCGAGGCGTGAAACGGCAGCGCCCCGCCCTCGCCCGGACCGTCGATGCAATAGACCGTCCGCAGGGCCGGCAGCGTGGCGCGGATCTCGCGCAGGCGGCGGCAGCCCTCGGCGTCGGTGACCAGCGCGGCGGCGCCGCTGTCGGCCAACCGGTACTGGATCGCGTCGACGCCGAACAAGGTGAACAGCGGCACCGCCACCGCGCCCAGCTTGTACACGGCGATGTGGGTCACGGCAGTCTCGGGCGCCTGCGGCAGGTACACCGCCACCCGGTCGCCGCGCCGCACGCCCTGGCGCCGCAGCGCGTTGGCCAACTGATTGGCGCGCGCCTTGATGTCGTCGAAGCTGTAGCGCGTCTGGCTGCCGTCGCTTTTCTCGTGGATCAGCGCCAGCCGGCCGCTGCCGTCGGCCCACTTGTCGCAGGCGTCCACGCCGATGTTGTAGGCCGCCGGCACGCGCCATTGGAAGGAAGACGCCAACTGCGCGTAGGTTTCGGTTCTGGACAGCATGATGCTCGGGTCTCCGTGTCGCGGTTCTTGTGTTCGCTGTTCTTTTGTATTCGTGGCGGGGGCTTTGAGGCGCGGCGCCGCGGGTCGTTATGATAGTAAGCCCTGGCCACATCCCATCGCCCCGCCGCCCCCATGGAAAAAACCGCCGCCGTCCCGATGCGCCGCCCGCCGGCCAGCGCCAAGTCCGAGCAACGGATACGGGACATCCTGCGGGTCGCGCGGCAGGTGTTTTCCGAGGCCGGCTTCCAGGCCGCCACCACCACCGAGATCGCGCAGCGGCTGGGCGTGTCCGAAGGCACGGTGTTCACCTACTTCGGCGGCAAGCGCGAGCTGTGCGTGCGCGTCATCAGCGACTGGTACGACGAGATCATCGCCAAGGTCGAGGACTACCTGCCGCACGTGCAGGGCGCGCGGGCCCAACTGCACTACCTGGTGCATGCGCACCTGCGCCACCTGCTGGCCGAGGGCACCGGGCTGTGCGCCTTCATCCTGTCCGAAGGCCGGGCCCGCAACGACGATTTCGGCGAGATCTACGCCGGCCTGCAGCGGCGCTACACCGCGCCGCTGATGCGCATCCTGGCGCAAGGCCAGGCCGACGGCCACATCCGCCAGGACATGCCGCTGCGCCTGCTGCGCTCGGCCATCTATGGCCCGATGGAACACGTGCTGTGGGACGCCATCCTGCGCGGAACGCGGGTCGACGTGGCGGCCACCGCCGACCAACTGGTCGACTTCCTGTGGCAGGCGCTGCAGCCGCCGCGCCGCGACGCGCTGGCGCTGGCGCGATTCCGGGGCGAGGTGCAAGACGCCCTGCATCGGCTTCAGTCCGCCGAGAACAAGGACGGCGGCGCGTACTGAGGAAAGCCGTCGTAGGTTTCGCCGCGCGCGGCCGGCGCCAGCGTCCAGGAATGGCGCGCGTTGGGCACGCCGCCATCCACGCGGATGACGCTGCCGTTGATGAAGGCCGCCGCCGGCGACAGCAGGAACACCACCGCCGCCGCCAGCTCGGCCTCGGTGCCGAAGCGCTGCAACGGCACCTTGGCGGCCAGGCCGCGCAGCACCGCGCGGTAGTCCTCGTCGTAGCTGTCCATGCCGCTGGAGGCGATCCAGCCCGGCGCCACCGCGTTCACGCGCACGCCGGCGTGGGCCCATTCGCAGGCCGCCGTTTCGGTCAGGTTCCAGACGCCGGCGCGGGCCGCGCCGGAATGCCCCATGCCGGGCATGCCGCCCCAGATGTCGGCCAGCATGTTGACGATGGCGCCGCCATGCTGGCGCATGTGCTGGGTGTAGACCTCGCGCGCCATCAGGAAGGTGCCGTGCAGGTTGTTCTGCACCACCGCGTTCCAGCCGTTGAAGCTGATCTGGTCCAGCGGCGCGGGGAACTGGCCCCCGGCGCAATTGAACAGGCCGTCGATGGCGCCATGCGCGGCCAGCGCGTCGGCCACCGCGCCCCGCACGCCGGTCTCGCCGCGGATGTCGCAGGCGTGCAGCGTGATGCGGCCCGCGGCCTCGGGATAGATGCGCGCCAGTTCATCGCGCGCGGCCTCCAGCTTTTCCGGCTTGCGGCCCACCAGCGCCAGGCGCGCGCCCAGCGAAGCCAGCTCGTGCGCGGTGCAGCGCCCCAGGCCGCTGCCGCCGCCCGTGACCATGACGGTCTTGCCGTCGAACAGGCCCGGCCGGAAGACCGACGCGTAGCGCGACGCCGCGGCGGCGCCGTCGGGGGATGGGTTCATGTCTCGCTCCATTATTTTTTTGAGGATAACTCAATAACCTGACAATAAGTTCATCATTTAGGCGTATTACCCTATGGAAACAATGCATCGATTCAGGCTATTAGTTGAGCCTTTATCAATAATTCGGAGACTCGCATGAGCACGCCGACCCCGCTGCTGGTGGACCGCGACGGCCCCGTCGCCCGCCTGACGCTGAACCGCCCGGACATGCGCAACGCCTTCGACGAAACGCTGATCGCGGCGCTGACCACGGCGGTGCGCGAGGCGGCGGACGACCCGGCCGTGCGGGTGCTGCTGCTGACCGGCGCGGGCAAGGCGTTCTGCGCCGGCGGCGACCTGAACTGGATGCGCAGGATGGCCACGCTGACCGACGCCGACAATCGCGCCGACGCCGACCGCCTGGCGCGGATGCTGCGCGCCATCTGGTCCTGCCCCAAGCCCGTGGTGGCGGCGGTCAACGGCGACGCCTATGCGGGCGGCATGGGCCTGGTGGCGGCCTGCGACGTCGCCATCGCCGCCGATCACGCGCAGTTCTGCCTGTCGGAAACGCGCCTGGGGCTGCTGCCCGCCACCATCAGCCCCTACGTGATCCGCGCCATGGGCGAACGCGCCGCCAATCGTTACTTCCTGACCGCCGAACGCTTCGACGCCGCCGCCGCGTACCGCATGGGGCTGCTGCATGGCATCGTGCCGCTGGCGCGGCTGCAGGACGAAGCCGACGCCGTCTGCCGCGCGCTGTGCGACAACGGCCCGCAGGCAGTGCAGGCCAGCAAGCGGCTGGTGCGCGACTTTGCCGGCCGGCCGCTGGATGACGCGCTGGTGGCCGATTCGGTCGAACGCATCGCCGCGGTGCGTGCGTCGGATGAAGCGCGGGAAGGCGTCAGCGCGTTCCTGGAAAAGCGCCCGCCAGCCTGGCGCGCGTCCTGAGGCAAGGCGAGGCGGCGCGGCGCGTCCGCGCCGCGGCGAACATGGCGGCCGTATCCCACATGCCATAATCGCCGATGCAAATCCTGGAATCTCCATGCCCACCGCCTTACCCGTTTTCCCCCCATTGAATGCCGAGCGCCTGTGGTCGCGCGTCGAGACCCTGTCGCGCTACACCCTGCCCGACCAACCCTGGACCCGCCGCGCCTTTTCGCCGCTGTTCCTGCAAGCGCGCGAGTGGCTGCGCGGCGAGTTCGAGGCCGCCGGCCTGGCCACCCGCCTGGACGCCGGCGGCAACCTCATCGGCACGCGCGCCGGCCGCAACGCGCACCGCAAGCCCATCGCCACCGGCTCGCACTGCGACACCGTGATGAGCGGCGGCCGCTTCGACGGCATCATCGGCGTGCTGGCCGGCATCGAGGTCGCCCACACCATGCGGGAACACGGCATCGAACTGGAGCACCCATTCGAGGTCATCGACTTCCTGTCGGAAGAACCCAGCGACTACGGCATCTCCTGCGTCGGCAGCCGCGCCCTGAGTGGCCAACTCAGCGCCGACATGCTGGCTGCCCGCAACGCCGACGGCGAGACGCTGGCGCAGGGCATCGCCCGCATCGGCGGCGACCCCAGCGCGCTGACCGCGCCCCTGCGCGGCCCGGACGGCACCGCCGCCTTCGTCGAACTGCACATCGAACAAGGTCCCGTGCTGGAAAGCCGCCAGTTGCCCATCGGCGTGGTCAGCAACATCGTCGGCATCCGCCGCGTGCTGATCACGGTCGAAGGCCAGCCCGACCACGCCGGCACCACGCCCATGGACATCCGCCGCGACGCGCTGGTCGGCGCGGCCCGCATCATCGACGCCGCCAGCCGCCAGGCCAGCGCCGCCAGCGGCCATCCGCACTACGTGGTCGCCACCGTCGGCAAGCTCGCCATGACGCCCAACGCCGCCAACGCCGTGCCGGGCCGCGTCGAGCTGACGCTGGAAATGCGCAGCGACAGCAACGCCGTACTGGACGCCTTCCCCGAAACCCTGATGGCCGGCGTGGCCGCCGACCTGAAGGCCCTCCGCCTGACCGCCGGCTTCGTGCAGTTGAGCCGGGCCCAGCCCACCGACTGCACCCCGCTGGTGATGGACGCGGTGCAGGTCGCCGCCGACCAGCTCGGCTACGCCAGCATGCGCCTGCCCAGCGGCGCCGGCCACGACGCCGTCTACATGGCGCCCACCGGCCCCATCGGCATGATCTTCATCCCCTGCCTGAACGGACGCAGCCACTGCCCCGAGGAATGGATCGAGCCGGCGCAACTGCTGGACGGCACCCGCGTGCTGTACCAGACCGTGCTGGAGCTGGATCGCCGGCTGTCCCGATAACCCACCCTGATGCCGCCATGGAACAGATAGAACTGAACGACAGCACCGCCGACCGCTACCTGCTGGACACCCCCGGCCTGACGCTGCTGGTGTTCCACAGCCGCACCTGCGGCACCTGCCGCATCGCGCGCGAACAGTTGCCCAAGCTGGACCTGCCGGTGGAACGCGTGTGCTGGGTCGATGCGGGAGAGAACGGCGGCCTGGTCGAACGCTACGAGGTCTTCCACCTGCCGGCCATGTTCGTCACGCGCGACGGCGCCTTCTTCGGCCCGGTGCAGGCCAGCCTGGCCGAATGGGATCTGCGCCAGCAGATCGGACTGGCGCTGGACAGCTATCCGGCCGAACTGCCGTGAGCGCCGTCGCCGCCCTCCCGGCCCCTGCCCGCCGTCCGCTGGACTCGCTGGCCACCGGCGTGATGCTGCTGCTGTGCGTCTGCTGGGGTTTCCAGCAGATCGCCATCAAGCTGGTGGCCGCCGACATCTCGCCCATCATGCAGGTCGGCCTGCGCTCGACCTTCGCGGCGCTGGTGCTGGGCGCGGTGGTGTGGCGCGCCGAAGGCTCGCGCGCGCTGCGCGATGGCACGCTGGGCGCGGGCGTGCTGGTGGGCCTGCTGTTCGGCTTCGAGTTCCTGGCGATCGCGCAGGGGCTGGTCTACACCACGGCCTCGCACATGTCGGTGTTCCTGTACACCGCGCCGATCTTCACCGCGCTGGGCCTGCACTGGCGCGTGCCGGAAGAACGCATGGCGCCGCTGCAATGGCTGGGCGTGGCGGTGGCCTTCGGCGGCATCGCCGTGGCCTTCCTGGGCAACGGACAGCCGCAGGCCGCGGCCGCCAGCAACATGCTGCTGGGCGACAGCCTCGGACTGCTGGGCGGGCTGCTGTGGGGCGCCACCACGGTGGCGATCCGCCGCACCGCGCTGTCGGAAGCGGCGCCGTCCAAGACGCTGTTCTACCAGATGGCGATCGCCGCGCTGGTGCTCCTGGTCTATGCCGCGGCCACCGGCAACGCCGGCATCCGCTACACCCCGTCGGCGATGCTGAGCGTGGCGTTCCAGTCGGTGGTGGTGGCGTTGTCGAGCTACCTGGCCTGGTTCTGGCTGCTGCGGCGCTACCTGGCCTCGCGCCTGTCGATCCTGTCGTTCATGACGCCGCTGTTCGGGGTGTCGTTCGGCGTGCTGATCCTGGACGAGCCGCTGGACGGCGCCTTCGTCCTGGGCGCGCTGATGGTGCTGGCCGGCATCTCGCTGGTGAGCGGCGCCGGCCTGCTGCGCGAGAAACTGCGGCGCGGCCGGCGCGCCTGAGCGGCGCGGGGTGACCGTAGTGGGATGGCAGGCGCGGGCCGGGTCGCGGGCTGACCCGCCGCCTGGCGCGCCGGTCCTTGCCGTGACCGGCGCGCGTTCGACGCGCCGGCCCTTCAGGCCCGGCGCGGACCGCCCAGGTTCAAGACGATCAGCGCCGCGCCCGCCAGCACCAGCGCGAAGCCCCACCAGTCGGCCACGGCGGGGCGATCGCCCACCAGCGCCATCGCGCCCAGCACGCCGACCACCGGCACCATCAGCGTGGTCAGGGCCGCCACCGTGGCGCTGACCCGTTCGCTCAGCACGAACCACAGCCAATACGCCACCGCCGTGCCCAGCACGATGTGGAACGTCAGCGCCGCCGCCACCCGCGGACTCCAGCCCTGCGTTGGAAAGGTCTCGCCCGCCAGCAGCATGCCGGCCAGCGCGCAGGCCGCGCCCACCGCCAGTTGCCATGCCGTCACCACGATGCGGTGCCCCGTCACCGGCCAGCGCTTCAGGTAGACCGTGCCGGCGGCCCACCCGAAGGCGGCGGTGAGCGGAAACGCCAGGCCGCGCGCGGCGGCCAGGTCGTGATCGGCGAAGATGGCGCGCAGCACCGGCCAGGCCAGCACCGCCACGCCCAGCCCGCCCAACAGCAGCGCCAGGCCGCGGCGGCGGTCCAGCCGTTCGCCCAGCACGGCCCAGGCCAGCAGCGCCGACATCATCGGCATGGTGAAGGTCAGCACCGCGGCGCGCGAGGTGCTGGTGCTGAGCTGGGCCCAGGCCACCGCCAGGTTGAACACCGCCACGGCCAGGATGCCGCCGATGACGATGCCCCGCCACGAGGCGCGCGGCGGCAACAGCGCCAATCCCTTGGCGCGCGCCAGGATCAGCAGCAGCGCGGCGCCGCTGCCCAGTCCCAGCAGCCGCAGGGTGAACGGCGGGCAGATCGACAGCACGATCTTGACCGCCGGCCAGTTCAGGCCCCAGAACAGCGCCAGCGCAACCGGGATCAGGCGCACGCGGCCTTTTCCCGGGCGATCAGGTCCGCCAGGCCCTGGCGCTGACGGCCTTCGGCGTCGAAGTTGGCGGGATCGAGCCAGCTTTCGTAGGCGGCGCGCAACGCCGGCCATTCACTGTCGATGATGGAGAACCAGGCGGTGTCGCGGCTGCGGCCCTTGTAGACCGTGGCCTGGCGGAAGATGCCTTCAAACTGGAAACCCAGCCGCGCGGCGGCGGCGCGCGACGGCGCGTTCAGGCTGTCGCATTTCCATTCGTAGCGGCGGTAGCCCAGCTCGTCGAAGGCGCGGCGCATCAACAGGAACTGCGCCTCGGTGGCGATGCGGGTGCGCTTGAGCAACGGAGAAAATGCCACGAAGCCGACTTCGATCACGCCGCTGGCCGGGTCAATGCGCATCAGCGACAGCGAGCCGATCGCGCGGCCGCTGGCCAGGTCGATGACGGCATGATGCATCGGGTCGCTGGCGGCATGGGCCTGCGCCTGCTCGGCGAACTGGCGGTAGGCGGCGGCGTCGGCAAAGGGGCCGACGCTCATGTAGGTCCAGTCGCGGCCGTCGGGCGCCTGGCTGAAGGCGGCGTACAGGTCCGCCGCGTGGCGCTCGGCCGACAGCGGTTCGAGGCGGCAGTAGCGGCCCTGCGCGGGGGCCAGCGGCGGTCGCGGACGCGGTGTCCAGCCGGACAGGTCGGCGCCGATGGGTTGTTCGAATGCGTTGACGCGGGGTTGCATGCTGCGAGGCCTCATCCTGGTTGGAAGCGGGTTGGGGAAAGCGCCGCCGCCAGGGCGGACGCGCGCCAGGGTTTTTCGTCGTGACAGGCCCTGGCATGCTCCCACGATAGCCAAACCGTGGCATGATAAAAAGCACCACGATTCCTGAATTTAATAGAGCCATGACCGACCGAGCCGCCCTGCTCTCCAGTCCCCTGGCGCGTGGGCCTGGCGCCCCGCCGCGTCAGCGCCAGTTGATCCAGCGGCTCAAGCAGGCCATCCTGGCGGGCCAGTTGCCCGCTGGCGGCAAGCTGCCGGCCTCGCGCGTGCTGGCCGACGAGCTGGACATCTCGCGCAACACGGTGCTGATCGCGTACGAACAGTTGACCGCCGAAGGCTACGTCATCGCCGACCGCCAGGGCACCCGCGTGGCGCCGTTGTCGGCCGCCGCCGCCAGCGCCGCCCGGCAGGCCGTGCGACAAGCCGCCGCGCAAGCGGCCGGACAGTCGGGCGCAGCCGACGCGCCGGCCTTGCGCACCGCCACGCGGCTGTCGCGCATCGTCTCGACGCGCGCGCCCAACGACGGCTCGCTGCCGCTCACGCCCGGCACGCCGGCGCTGACCCAGTTTCCCATCAATGCCTGGCGCCGGGCCCAGGACCGAGCGCTGCAGGCCGCTCCCGCCGCCACGCTGGGCTACGGCCCCCCGGTGGGGGAACCGGCGCTGCGCGAAGCCATCGCCCAATATCTGCGGGTGTCGCGCGGGGTTCACTGCGACGCCTCGCGCATCGTCATCACGGAAGGCGCGCAGGGCGCGCTGGCGCTGTGCGTGCAACTGCTGACCAATCCCGGCGACACCGCCTGGCTGGAGGAACCCGGCTACCGGGGCGCCAAGTCGGCCTTCCACGCGGGCGACCTGAACGTGGTGGCGATGCGGGTCGACGCCGACGGCGTCGCCATCACCGACGAAGACTGGCGCACCCGGCCGCCGCGCCTGATCCAGACCACGCCGACGCACCAATACCCCACCGGCGCCGTGCTGTCGCTGGCGCGCCGCCTCGACCTGCTGGAGCGGGCGCGCCGCGCCGGCGCCTGGATCATCGAGGACGACTACGACAGCGAATTCCGCCACCAGGGCGAGCCGATCGCCGCCATGCAGGGCCTGCTGCCGGACGCGCCGGTGCTGTACGTGGGGACCTTCAGCAAGACCATGTTCCCCGCGCTGCGGCTGGGCTTCCTGGTGCTGCCGCAGTCCATCGCCGGGCCCGCGATGCCGTCGATCACGGAAATGCTGCGCGGCGGGCACCGGCTGGAACAACTGACCATGGCCGCCTTCATCGACAATGGCCAATTCTCGCGCCACCTGGGCCGCATGCGGCGGCTGTACCGCGACCGCCAGGCCGCCCTGCGCGACGCGCTGGCGCGGCACCTGGGCATCGATCACGAGGTGCTGGGCGGCCACAGCGGCCTGCATCTGACGGTGCGGCTGCCGCCGGACGTGCCCGACCGCGCCATCGTCGAACAGGCGCGCCGGCTGGGCATGAACCCCAACGCGCTATCGACCTTCGCCATCAACCCGCGGCCGCAGGACAACGGCCTGGTGATCGGCTACGGCAACACCAGCGCCGACCGCTTCCCGGCGCTGGTCCGGCAACTGGGCAAGCTGGCCGCGACGTTGCGGACCTGAATCGCGGCCGGCGGCGTTGCAGGATTCGCCTTCCGGCCGGCGGCGCGCATCCTGCCCCGGTCCGTCGACCGGGCGCGGCCAGGCGTGGCGCCGCGGCGCCCCGCATCAGCGCCGCGAATCGAGCGCCATGCGCACGGCCAGGCCGGCCAGCACCGTGCCCATCAGCCAGCGCTGGATCACCATCCACAGCGGCCGGCCGGCCAGGAAACCGGCAATGGACCCGGCCATGATGGCGATGACCGCGTTGACCGACAGGCTGATGGCCACCTGCGTCAGCCCCAGCGCGATCGACTGGGTGAACACACTGCCATGGTCGGGCTGGATGAATTGCGGCAGCAGCGACACGTACAGCACGGCGATCTTGGGATTGAGCAGGTTGGTCACCAGCCCCATCGTGAACAGCGTGCGCGGGCTGCTGGCCGGTAGCTCGCGCACCTGGAACGGCGAGCGGCCGCCCGGACGCACCGCCTGCCAGGCCAGGTACAGCAGGTATAGCGCGCCGCCGAAGCGCAGCGCGTCGTAGGCATAGGGCACCGACATCAGCAGCACGGTCAGGCCGAAGGCCGCGCACAGCACGTAGAAGATGAAACCCACCGCCACCCCGGACAGCGAAATCAGGCCGGCCTTGGGGCCCTGCGAAATCGAGCGCGACACCAGGTAGATCATGTTGGGCCCGGGCGTGAGCACCATGCCCAGGGCGACCAGGGCGAACGTCAGGAGATTGGCGATGTCAGGCATGATGCGCCGGCGCGGGCCGGTCGGTAGTGGCAGGATGATGCATCACATTATCTGAAATCTGTATCGGAACAGCGGGGTTTTTTGCGGCCGCGGCGCGCGTGTTGCGCGCCCGCGGCAGGCCTGGGCGCGCCGGCGGCGACGACCGCGTTCAACGACCACGCCGCCGGGATACAACAACCGCGCCACTTTTAAATGTGGCCGGATGGGAGCGGCGGCTGGACCGGGATACAGTGGTCGGATCGCCCCGCCCGCAGGACGCGCGGGCGGCGCCGTTGAATGTCGACTCGATCCAGGGAGGATCCGCCCATGCCGCCACGATCATCGTCTTCGTCCGCCGCCCGCGCCGGCGCCATCCGCGTCGGCATCGGCGGCTGGACCTACGCGCCGTGGCGCGGCCCCTTTTACCCGGAAGGCCTGCCGCACGCGCGCGAGCTTGAATACGCCAGCCGGCAGCTCACCGCCATCGAGATCAACGGCACCTATTACAGCAGCCAGAAGCCGACCACCTTCGCCAAATGGCGCGACGAGACGCCCGATGATTTCGTGTTCTCGCTCAAGGCTTCGCGCTACGCCACCAACCGCCGCGAACTGGCCGGCGCCGGCGAGTCGGTCCATCGCTTCGTGCACGGCGGCATCGCCGAGCTTGGCCCCAAGCTGGGGCCGATCGTGTGGCAGTTCGCGCCCACCAAGGCGTTCGACGCCGAGGATTTCGGCGCCTTCCTGGCGCTGCTGCCCGACCAGGTCGACGGCTTGCCGCTGCGCCACGTGATCGACGTGCGTCACGCCAGTTTCGCCTGCCAGGCCTACCTGGACCTGGCGCGGCGCCACGGCGTGGCCACGGTCTACACCGACAGCGAGGACTATCCCTCGCTGGCCGACCGCACCGCCGATTTCGTCTACGCCCGGCTGATGCGCGCCAGCACCGCCTTCAAGGCCGGCTACGCGCCCAAGGCGTTGGACGCGTGGGCGGACCGCCTGCGCACCTGGGCAAGCGGCGGCGATCCGGCCGACCTGCCGCGGGTGGACCCGCGCCAGCCGCCCGGCGTGGCGCATGCGCGCGACGTGTTCGCGTTCTTCATCAATGGCGCCAAGGAGCGCGCGCCGGCGGCGGCGCGCGCCATGATCGAACGGCTGTAGCCGACGCGCCGCGCCGGCCCCTTGGCGGCAAGGCCGG
The DNA here is from genome assembly GCA_019425465.1 of Colletotrichum falcatum. Taxonomy (NCBI): domain Eukaryota; kingdom Fungi; phylum Ascomycota; class Sordariomycetes; order Glomerellales; family Glomerellaceae; genus Colletotrichum; species Colletotrichum falcatum. The sequence goes on along the minus strand of SWKJ01000146.1, from coordinate 32,116 downwards.
CCCCGGGAGAAGGCCGGCAACCGCCTCAATCGGCGACCGGCGTGCGCAGCGTCACGAACTCTTCGGCGGCGGTCGGATGGATGCCGATGGTGTCGTCGAACACGCGCTTGGTGGCGCCGGCCTTGAGCGCGATGGCGATGCCCTGCACGATCTCGCCGGCCTCGGGGCCGACCATGTGCACGCCCAGCACTTTGTCGGTGTCGGCGTCGACGATCAGCTTCATCAGGGTCTTTTCCTGCGATTCGGTCAGCGTCAGCTTCATGGGGCGGAAGCGGCTTTCGAACAGTTTGATCTTGTGGCCGGCGGCGCGCGCCTCTTCGGTCGTCATGCCGACGGTGCCGATGTTGGGCAGGCTGAACACGGCCGTCGGGATCAGCTTGTAGTCGACCTTGCGGTATTCCTCGGGACGGAACAGGCGGCGCGCCACCGCCATGCCCTCGGCCAGCGCCACCGGCGTCAGCGGCACGCGGCCGATGACGTCGCCAATGGCCAGGATCGACGGTTCGCTGGTGCGGTATTCGTCGTCCACCGCGACAAAACCCTTGCCGTCGAGCTTGACGCCGGTGTTCTCCAGGCCCAGGTTGTCCAGCATCGGCCGGCGGCCGGTGGCGTAGAACACGCAATCGGTCTCGACCACGCTGCCATCCTTGAGGGTGGCGGCCAGGGTGCCGTCGGCGCGCTTGTCGATGCGCGCCACGTCGGCGTCGAACTTCAGGTCGATGCCCTTCTTGACCAGTTCATCGCGCAGGTGCTCGCGCACCGCCTGGTCGAAACCGCGCAGGAACAGCGGGCCGCGGTAGACCTGGGTGGTCTGCGCGCCCATGCCGTTGAAGATGGAGGCGAATTCGACCGCGATGTAGCCGCCGCCCACCACCAGCACGCGGCGCGGCAGCGCCTTCAGGAAGAAGGCCTCGTTCGAGGTGATGGCGTGTTCCTTGCCGGGGATGTCCGGCACCTGCGGCCAGCCGCCGGTGGCCACCAGGATATGCGCGGCGGTGTAGGACTTGCCGTCCACCTCCACCGTGTGCGGATCCTTGATGCGGGCGTGGGCTTCCAGCAGCGTCACGCCGCTATTGACCAGCAAGTTGCGGTAAATGCCGTTAAGACGCTCGATCTCGCGGTTCTTGTTGGCGATCAGCGTGGGCCAGTCGAAGCGGGGTTCGTCCACGCTCCAGCCGAAGCCGTGGGCCTGCTCGAAGTCTTCGCTGTAGTGCGCGCCGTAGACCAGCAGCTTCTTGGGCACGCAGCCCACGTTGACGCAGGTGCCGCCCAGGTAGCGGCTTTCGGCCACCGCCACGCGCGCGCCGAAGCCGGCCGCGAAGCGGGCCGCGCGCACGCCGCCGGAGCCCGCGCCGATCACAAACAGGTCGAAATCGAATGCCATGGTGTTTCCTTCGCCGTCCCGCTGCCGGGACGCGTTCACTGTCGGGAGAAGCGCTATTTTGCACCAGTGCGCCGGCGACCGCCGGCTTGCCCCCACGGGCGATCGGCGGTTAACGGCCGGCGGCAGCGCCGGGCAGCGGGGCGCACGGTGCGCAGGCGCGCCGCGCCTGCCCCCCTTTTCAAGGCAAGGCCGCCGACACGGCTTCGGGATCCAGCCCGTAACGCCGGATCGCCTCGGCAGCCCGCTCGGCCGGCAATGCGCCCTCGTCCGCCAGCGCCTTGAGCGTGGCCAACACGATATGGTGCCGGTCCACCTCGAAGAATGCCCGCAGCGCCTGGCGCGTGTCCGAGCGGCCGAAGCCGTCGGTGCCCAGCGTCACATAACGACGCCCCACGAAAGGCCGGATCTGCTCGGCCACCGTCTTCATGTAGTCGGTGGCCGCGATCACCGGCCCCCGCGTATCGGCCAGGCTCGTCTGGACGAAGCCCTGGCGCGCCGCGTCCAGCGGATGCAGGCGACTCCAGCGCTCGGTCTCCTGGCCGTCGCGGCGCAGCTCGGAATAGCTGGTGACGCTCCAGACGTCGGCCGCCACGCCGAAGTCCTGTTGCAGCAGGTCGGCGGCGGCCAGGGTCTCGCCCAGGATGGCGCCGCTGCCCAGCAGTTGCGCGCGGACCTCGCCCGGCGCGCCCTCGCGCAGGCGGTACATGCCCTTCAGGATGCCGGCCTCGGCGCCTTCCGGCATCGGCGGATGGGCGGTCTTCTCGTTGATCAGCGTCAGGTAGTAGAAGACGTCCTCTTCCTCCTGGTACATGCGGCGCATGCCGTCCTGCACGATCACGGCGATCTCGTAGGCATAGGCCGGGTCGTAGGCGATGCACGACGGGATCACCGAGGCCAGCACGTGGCTGTGGCCGTCGTCATGCTGCAGGCCCTCGCCTTCCAGCGTGGTCCGGCCCGAGGTCGCGCCCAGCAGGAAGCCGCGCGCGCGGATGTCGCCGGCCGCCCAGGCCAGGTCGCCAACGCGCTGGAAGCCGAACATCGAATAGAAAATGTAGAACGGAATCGTCGCCACGCCGTGGGTGCTGTAGGCGGTGGCGGCGGCGATCCACGAGGCCATGGCGCCCGACTCGTTGATGCCTTCCTGCAGGATCTGGCCGCGCCGGTCCTCGCGGTAGACGCTGAGCTGGTCGGCGTCCTGCGGCGTGTACAGTTGGCCCACGTGCGAATAGATGCCGACCTGGCGGAACATGCCGTCCATGCCGAAGGTGCGCGATTCATCCGGCACGATGGGCACCACGCGCGCGCCGATCTGCGGGTCCTTGAGCAGTTGCGCCAGGATGCGCACGAACGCCATGGTGGTGGAGAATTCGCGGCCGTCGCTGCCCTTCAGGTGCGTGGCAAAGGCTTCCAGGCCCGGCGTGGCCTGCGGGCCGGGGCCGGCCGGACGCAGCGGCAGGTGGCCGCCGGCGCGGCGGATGGCGGCTTCCAGGTAGGCCTGTTCGGGGCTGCCGGGTTCCGGCTTGATGTAAGGGATCTCCTCCAGGCGCTCGTCCGGCACCGGCAGGTCGAAGCGGTCGCGGTAGGCGCGCACCGCCGGGTCGGCCATCTTCTTCTGCTGGTGGTTGGTGTTGGCGGCCTCGCCGGCCGCGCCCATGCCGTAGCCCTTGACCGTCTTGGCGAGGATCACCGTGGGCTGGCCGCGATGCGCCAGCGCCGCGGCGTAGGCGGCGTGCATCTTGACCGGATCGTGGCCGCCGCGGTTGAGCGCGCCGATCTCCTCGTCGCTCAGGTGCGCCACGCGTTCCAGCAGCACCGGGTCGGCGCCGAAGAAGTGTTCGCGCACATAGGCGCCGCCGCGCGCCTTGAAGACCTGGTATTCGCCGTCCACGCATTCCATCATGCGGCGACGCAGGCGGCCGTCGTGGTCCTGCGCCAGCAGCGCGTCCCAGCCGCCGCCCCAGATCACCTTGATGACGTTCCAGCCGGCGCCGCGATAGACGCTTTCCAGCTCCTGGATGATCTTGGCGTTGCCGCGCACCGGGCCGTCCAGGCGCTGCAGGTTGCAGTTGACCACGAAGATCAGGTTGTCGAGCTTTTCGCGGCCGGCCATGGCGACGGCCGCCAGCGTCTCGGGCTGGTCCTGCTCGCCGTCGCCCAGGAAGCCCCACACGCGCCGGTCCTGCGCCGCGATCAGGCCGCGGTCTTCCAGGTAGCGCATGTAGCGCGCCTGGTAGGCCGCCATCAGCGGGCCCAGGCCCATCGACACGGTCGGGAACTGCCAGAAGCCGGGCATGGTGCGCGGGTGCGGATACGACGCCAGCCCGCCGCCGATCTCGCGGCGGAAGCGGTCCAGCTCGGCCTCGGACAGGCGCCCTTCCAGATAGGCGCGGGCGTAGATGCCGGGCGCCGAATGGCCCTGGATGTAGAGCATGTCGCCCAGGTAGTCCGGCGTGGCGGCGCGGAAGAAATGGCGGTAGCCGGTTTCGTACAGCGTGGTGGCCGAGGCGTAGGTGGCGATGTGCCCGCCCACGCCCGAATGCTTGCCGGCGCGCAGCACCATGGCCATGGCGTTCCAGCGCAGGTAGGCATCCAGCCGCGCCTCGATGCGGGTGTCGCCGGGGAACGGCGCCTGGGCCGGCAGGCCGATGGTGTTGACGTAGGGCGTGACGCCGGCCGCGGCATAGCCGCCGCTGCGGGCGCGGTCCTGCTCGATCAGGCGGTCCAGCAGGTAGTGCGTGCGCGGCAGGCCTTCGTGCGCCAGCACCGCCTGCATCGCGTCCAGCCACTCGCTGGTTTCTTCGGGGTCGATGTCGACGCAGTCGATCTCGGGTTCCATGGGCATCCTCCTTGTGGTGCGCAAGCGGCGCCTGGACACGGAAAGGCCGGCGCCATCATTTCACATCGTGAATTGCATTTGCATAATGTGCAATTGCAATCGTAGGGAGGTTTTCGAACAATTGCAAGTGCAACTATTAAGGAAAATGGCGGCTCGCGCGCGGCATGAATGCGCGTGACGGCCCGCCCGCCGCGCGCCACGGCCGCCGGGCCTCTACAATCCGGGACAACGAAATCCCTGAAAAAAGGAAGCGACCGCATGGCCACGGGCAAGCCCGACGCGTGGAGCCTCTTTCTCACCGCGCATGCGCTGGTGGTGGAAGAGATCGAAAAACGACTGTCCGCCGCCGGCCTGCCGCCGCTGGCGTGGTACGACGCGCTGTGGGCGCTGGAACGCGCGCCAGACGGCACCGCGCGCATGTTCGAGATGGCCGAGCGCATGGTCATCGCGCGCTACAACCTGACGCGCCTGATGGACCGCATCGAGGCCGCCGGGCTGGTCGAGCGCTTCCGTTCCGACGAGGACCGCCGCGCCACCTATGCCCGCATCACGCCGGAAGGCCTGGCGCTGCGCCGCAAGATGTGGAAGGTGTATGGCCCGGCCATTGACGAACTGTTCCTGTCGCAACTGCCGCCGGCGCAGCAGGACGCCATGGCCGAGCAGTTCCGCCAGATCGCCCGCCATGTGCGGGCCTTGTCCAGAACCCCGGCTTGACCTGACCGCCACGGAGTCCGCATGCCCGTCCGTCCGCCCCTGCACATCGGCATCGTCGCCTGCTCGGCCGAGGGCGCCGCGCTCTGCTACCGCACGATCTGCGCCGAAGGCGCGCAGCGCCTGGGGCCGCACGCGCACCCCGAGGTGTCGCTGCACAGCCTGTCGCTGGCGGACTACGTGGCCTGCCTGGAGCGCAATGACCTGGCCGGCGTCGGCGCGCTGATGCTGACCTCCGCCGATCGGCTGGCGCGCGCCGGCGCGGATTTCCTGATCTGCCCCGACAACACCATCCACCAGGCCCTGGGCCACGTGCTGCCGCAATCGCCGCTACCGTGGCTGCACATCGCCGAGGAAGTCGCCGCCCAGGCCGCCGCGCGCGGGCTGCGCCGCATCGGCATCCTGGGGACGCGCTGGCTGGTCGACAGTCCGGTCTACCCCGACAAACTGCAGGCGCGCGGCCTGGACTACGTGCGCCCCGCGCCGGCCGACCGCGATCTGCTGGCGCGCGTCATCATGGACGAACTGGTCTACGGCGTCTTCAAGCCCGAATCGGTCGCCTTGCTGCAAGGCGTGGTGGCGCGGCTGCGCGATGCCGGCTGCGACGCGGTGGTGCTGGGCTGCACCGAACTGCCGCTGGTGCTGAACGACGCCAACTGCGTCTTGCCGACGCTGGACTCGACCCGCATCCTGGCGCGCGCCGCCCTGGACCGCGCGCTGGGCTGACGCCTGAACTGGCGTCCCGCCCCCTTCCCGGCCCCGCCCGGGGTCAGAGCTGGTCCAGCCCGTACTGGCGCAGGCGATCCAGGTCCAGCACCTTGATCTGGTTGTACGACAGCGCCAGCACCCCTTGGTCCGCCAGCGTCTGCAGCGCCTGGTTGACCCGCTGGCGCGACAGGCCGGTCAGGTAGCCGAGTTCTTCCTGTGAAATCGCCAGCGTCAGGTCGGTGGACGGATAAAGTTGTGGGTTGAACAGTTGCGCCAGCGACTGCGCCACGCGCGCATCGGCGTCCAGCAGGCGATGGTTCTGGATCGAGGCGATGAACTCGCCCATGCGGTCGTTCAACTGGCCGATGACGAAATGCGAGAACGGCAGGCTGGCGGCCAGCAGCGCATGGAAGGTGGCGGCCGGCACCAGCAGCACCAGCGACGGCTGGATCGCCACCACGTCGTACTTGCGCAGCTCGCGCTTGATGACGCTGCCCTCGCCGAACCAGCCGCCCGGCGGCACTCCCGAGAACGTGCAACTGCGTCCCGACTCGTTGTAGATCGCCAGCTTCAGCAGGCCGCTGTGCACCCCCAGCCAGTAATCCGACGGCGCATTGCGGCGCGCGATCCAGGCGCCGCTGGCCACGTGTTCGGCACGCGCCGTGGCCAGCACCAAATCCTGGTGCGGCGCGTCCAGCGCGGCGAACCAGGCGCAGCCGCGCAGCAGTCCGGCCAGCTCGGCCTGGGAAACAATGTTTGAAACATCGGACATGGAAAGAACCGTGTAAAACTGCGGGTTGGGCGCCCGAAAAAAAGGTCTGTCATGCAGGCGACAGACACCATTTTCCGGCGGCCGATAAGCTCTAGCAAGCAGCGGGATTCGCGTCAGCATCAACACCGGCGATCCAGATCAAGTTTCCCGCACAAAAGCATATCCGGGCGCCCCCGCGCCCCACAGGAGACAAGCATGAGCAGCCTGTTCGACCACGGCCTGGCACGCCGTGACGCCAACTACGAACCCCTCACCCCGGTCGACTTCATCGCCCGCGCCGCGCAGGTCTATGGCAACCGCCTGGCCGTGGTGCACGGCGCCGTGCGCCGCACCTGGGCCCAGACCTACGAGCGCGCGCAACGCCTGGCCGGCGCGCTGGCCGCCGCCGGCATCCAGCGCGGCGACACGGTGGCGGTGATGCTGCCGAACATCCCCGCCATGATCGAGGCCCACTTCGGCGTGCCGATGCTGGGCGCCGTGCTCAATACGCTCAACACGCGCCTGGATACGCCCAGCGTGCTGTTCATGCTGGGCCACGGCGAGGCCCGCGCGCTGATCGTCGACACCGAATACGCCGAGCTGGCGCAGCGCGCCCGCGCCGAATTCCCGCACCTGAAAGTGATTTCGGTGCACGACCTGGACGGCGCCCCGGCCGCCCTGCCCGGCGCCACCGACTACGAGGCCTTCCTGGCCGCCGCCCCCGCCACGTTCGACTGGCGCCCGCCGGCCGACGAATGGGACGCGATCGCGCTGAACTACACCTCCGGCACCACCGGCGATCCCAAGGGCGTGGTCTACCACTACCGCGGCGCGTATCTGAACGCCGTCAGCAACATCCTCGAATGGGACATGCCCAAGCATCCGGTCTACCTGTGGACGCTGCCGCTGTTCCACTGCAACGGCTGGTGCTTCGCCTGGACCGTGGCAGCGCGCGCCGGCGTCAACGTCTGCCTGCGCAAGTTCGACCCCAAGACCGTGTTCGACCTGATCCGCGCCGAGGGCGTGACCCACTACTGCGGCGCGCCCATCGTGCAAAGCGCGCTGGCCAACGCGCCGGCCGAGCTGCGCGCCGGCATCCGCCACACCGTGCGCACCATGGTGGCCGGCGCCGCGCCCGCGCCGGCGGTGATCGCCAAGATGAAGGAAATCGGCTTCGAGCTGACCCACGTCTATGGCCTGACCGAGGTCTACGGCCCGGCCGCCGTGTGCGCCCCGCAGGAAGCCTGGAACGACCTGGAAGACGAACAGCGCGCGCTGCTGACCGCGCGCCAGGGCGTGCGCTACCACCTGCAGGCCGGCGTCTCGGTGCGCAACCCCGACACCATGGAGGAAGTGCCGGCCGACGAGCAGACCGTGGGCGAGATCATGTTCCGCGGCAACATCTGCATGAAGGGCTACCTGAAGAACGAACGCGCCACTGACGAGGCCTTCGGCGGCGGCTGGTTCCACACCGGCGACCTGGGCGTGATGACGCCCGACGGCTACATCCGCATCAAGGACCGCAGCAAGGACATCATCATCTCGGGCGGCGAGAACATCTCCAGCATCGAGGTCGAGGACGCCCTCTATCGCCATCCGGCCGTGGCCGCCGTGGCGGTGGTGGCCATGCCCGACCCGAAATGGGGCGAAACGCCCTGCGCCTTCGTCGAGCTCAAGCCCGGCCACAGCGCCACCGCCGAAGAGATCATCGCGCACTGCAAGCTGCTGCTGCCCGGCTTCAAGGTGCCGCGCGCGGTGCGCTTCGGCGAACTGCCCAAGACCTCGACCGGCAAGATCCAGAAATTCGAACTGCGCGCCGCGGTGGGTTCCACCCGCGCCATCGACGCCACCTGATTCCCTTCCTACCCGGAGCTCCGACGCCATGACGTACCAAGCCCCCGTGAAAGACATGCTGTTCGTGCTGAACCACCTGGCCGGCCTGCCGCAGGTGGCGGCGCTGCCGCAATATGCCGAAGCCACGCCCGACACCGCCCAGGCCGTGCTGGAGGAAGCCGCCACCTTCGCCGGCGACGTGCTGGCGCCGCTGAACCACCCCGCCGACCGCGAACCCAGCGCCTGGCGCGACGGCGCGGTCACCACCTCGCCCGGCTTCAAGCAGGCCTTCCGCCAATATGCCGAAGCCGGCTGGCAGGGCATGACGCACCCGGTCGAATACGGCGGCCAGGGCCTGCCCGGCCTGCTGGGCGCGCCCTGCTCCGAAATGCTCAACGCCGCCAACCTGTCGTTCGCCCTGTGTCCGCTCTTGACCAACGGCGCGGTCGAGGCGCTGCTGACGGCCGGCTCGCCCGAACTGCGCGAGCGTTTCATCGGCCCGATGCTGTCGGGCCGGTGGACCGGCACCATGAACCTGACCGAGCCGCAGGCCGGCTCCGACCTGGCGCTGCTGCGCACCCGCGCGCAGCCGGTCGGCGACGGCACCTACCGCATTTCCGGCACCAAGATCTTCATCACCTACGGCGAGCACGACCTGGCCGAGAACATCGTCCACCTGGTGCTGGCGCGCCTGCCGGATGCGCCAGAGGGCGTCAAGGGCATCTCGCTGTTCCTGGTGCCCAAGTTCCTGGTCAACGACGACGGCTCGCTGGGCGCGCGCAATGACGTCGCCTGCGTGTCGATCGAGCACAAGCTGGGCATCAAGGCCAGCCCCACCGCCACCCTGCAGTTCGGCGACGCGGGCGGCGCCATCGGCTACCTGGTGGGCCAGGAAAACCGCGGCCTGGACGCCATGTTCATCATGATGAACGCGGCCCGCTTCGCCGTCGGCGTGCAGGGCATCGCGGTGGCCGACCGCGCCTACCAGCACGCGCTGGCCTACGCCGCCGAACGCGTGCAGAGCCGCCCGGTGGACGGCTCCTCGCGCGAGGCCGTGCCGATCATTCAGCACCCGGACGTGCGCCGCATGCTGGGCACCATGCGCGCCCTGACCGAGGCCGGCCGCGCGCTGGCCTACTACACCGCCGGCCACGCCGACCTGGCGCACGCCAGCGCCGATCCGGCGGCGCGCGCCCGCCACCTGGCGGTGCAGGAATTCCTGGTGCCGATCGTCAAGGGCTGGTGCACCGAAGCCTCCATCGACGTCGCCAGCCTGGGCGTGCAGGTGCATGGCGGCATGGGCTTCATCGAGGAAACCGGCGCCGCCCAGTACTACCGCGACGCCCGCATCCTGACCATCTACGAAGGCACCACCGCCATCCAGGCCAACGACCTGGTCGGCCGCAAGACGCTGCGCGATGGCGGCGCGGTGGCGCAGGCGCTGATCGAGGAGATCCGCAAGACCGAGGAAGCGCTGCAGGCGCGCAGCGAACCGGCCGCGCGCCTGGTGCTGACGCCGCTGCGCCAGGGCCGCCTGGCGCTGGCCAACACGGTCGACTTCGTGGTGGCCAACGCCGCCGCCCATCCCAACGCGGTGTTCGGTTCGGCCGTGCCCTACCTGTTGCTGGCCGGCACGGTGCTGGCCGGCTGGCAGATGGCGCGCGCGCTGCTCGCATCGCTGGACCACCTGGACGAGGACCCGGCCTTCCACCAGGCCAAGATCGCCACGGCCCAGACCTACGCGCTGCACAAGCTGACCCAGGCGCCCGGCCTGGCGGCGGTGGTGGCGGGGTCGATCGAGTACGCCGTGCAGCCATGAGCGTGGTCGACGCCGGATCGCGCATCGACGCGCTGGTGGCGCTGGGCGCGTCGGCGCCGCTGGTCCGGCTGGCCAGCGGCGACTGCGTGCATCCGTTGCTGCGCGGCGCGTGCCTGGGTCCGCCGTTCCACTCCTATCACGGCGCCAGCGCGCCGCAAGGGGCGCCGCTGGCGCCGCTGTGGGACGATGGCGACCAGGTCTACGCCCTGCGAGGCACGGCGACCGGCCGCGAGTTCATCCGGTTCAGTATCGAAGCCCCGCAATCCGTCGACGTGCTGGCCCTGACGGAACAGGGATTCTGGGCGCACCGCTTCGACTTTCTCTATGAAACCGATGCGCCGCTGGACGACTTGCGGGCCGCCGCCGGCGCGGTGCAATTCCGCCACGTCGAGGCCTACCTGGCCGCGCGCGAGGCATTCGAAGACCCGCCGGGCCACGTCCCGACGCATCGGGATTGGCTGACGCGGACAATCGCCAGCATCGACCAGCGCGCGCGGTTAAACATATAACCAAAAAGAATAAATAAAAGAAATAAACATATCTAAAATTATTAAGCGGACACCGGAAATCCTGCCCGCAGGCAAGACGCCAGCCGTACCAAGGCGTAGTTCAGGACCCTTCCCCCATGCTTCGCAAGCTGCTTTCCGCCGCGCTCATCGCCACCGCTTTCGCTGTTGCCCCCGCCCACGCCGCGCCGCCCGCGCTGGAAATCGGCTACCTGCCGATCCTGCCGGACGCGCAATTGTTCGTGGCGCTGGAAGAAGGCACCTTGCAGGCCAAGGGCGCGCCCGCGCCCAAGCTGGTGCAGTTCCAGAGCGGCCCCGCGCTGACGCAGGCGCTCCTGGCCGGCCAGTTGGATGTGGCCTACGTCGGCATCGGCCCGGCGCTGGTGGCCAGCGCCAAGGGCGCCGGCATCAAGGTGGTGGCCTCCAACATCGTCGAGCAGGTCAACGTGGTCGCGCTGGGCGCGCTGGCGCCGTATTTCGCCTCGGGCGATCCGGCCACCGCGTTCGCCCGCTTTGCCAAGGACAAGGGCAGAAAGCCCGTCATCGCCAGCTACCCCAAGGGCGCCGTGCCCGAGGCCGCGCTGCAATACTGGCTGCGCAACCGCCTCAAGGCCGACCCGGCCAGCCTGGAACTGATCTACCAGGGCGAGGCGCAGATCCAGCAGTCGCTGCTGACCGGCGCCATCGACGGCGCCGCCATCCTCGAACCCACCGTCACCACCGTGCTGACCCGCGCGCCCGATTCGCGCGTGGTGGCGCGAGGCTCGCAACTATTCCCGAACCAGCCCGGCGCCGTGCTGCTGGTGCGCGACAAGCTGATCGCCGAGCACCCCGAGGCCGTGCAGCAACTGGTCGACGCCCAGCTCGCCGCCACCGCCCTGCTCAAGAACGATCCGGCCCGCGCCGCGGGCCACGTGCAGAAGTACGTCGGCGGCGGCCGCCTGGACCGCGCGCTGGTCGAAAAGGCCATCCGCAATTCGCATGACCAGTTCGTGGCCGATCCGCACGCCATCGTCGATGCCACCGCCGAGCTGCAGACCTTCCAGGCCAGCCTGGGCACGGTCGAGGCCGCCAAGGTCGACGTCAAGCAGTTGTTCGACACCCGCTTCTACGACAAGGCCGGGAAGCCATGAGCCAGACCGCCCCCGCCCTGGCCGCGCCCGCGCCGCAGGCCCGCAAGGGCGCGCCGCCGGGCTTCGCCGCCGCGCGCCGCGCGGCTTACGGCATCGGCGGACTGGCCCTCTTCATCGCCATCTGGAAGGCCGCGCTGATCTGGCAATGGGCCCCCGCGGGCACCCTGCCCGATCCCTTCGCGCTGCCCGCCACGCTGGTCCAGGAATGGCAGTCGGGCCGGCTGCTGCCGGCCATCGGCTCCAGCCTGGTGCATTACTTCTGGGGCCTGGCCGCGGGCACCGCGCTGGGCTTCGGCGTGGGCCTGGCGGCCGCGACGCTGCCGCGCTTCGACCTGGCGCAAGCCTATCTGGCGCGCATCCTGCGGCCGATCCCGCCGCTGGCCTGGGTGGTGTTCGCCATCGCCTGGTTCAAGGTCAGCCATGCCGGCGCCGCCTTCGTCATCGCCATCGGCGTGTTCTGGGTCAACTACTTCGCCACTTACAGCGCGGTGCGCAACGTCGATCCGCGCTATTACGAACTGGCGCGCGCCTTCGGCCACGGCGGCTACCTGGAGCGCGCGCTGGGCGTGACGCTGCCGGCCATCGCGCCCGGCGCGCTGTCGGGCGTGCGCACCGGCATCGGCCAGGCCTGGATGACGCTGATCGCCGCCGAACTGCTGGGCGTGCCCGGCATGGGCCAGGAAATGAATGCCGCCGCCGGCGTCGGCGCCTACGACGCGGTGGTGGTCTACATGCTGATCATCTCGCTGGTCTACACGCTGTGCGACCTGGCGTTCTCGATGGTCGAAAGCAAGGTGCTGCAATGGCGTCCGTGATCGAATTCTCGAAACTCTCGTACCAACATCCGGGCGCCGACGCGGCCGTGATCCAGGGCCTGTCGCTGGCGATCGAGGCGGGCAGTTTCGTGGCCGTGGTGGGCGGCTCGGGCGTGGGCAAATCCACGCTGCTGCGCGCGGCGGCCGGCCTGGCCGACCCCGCCAGCGGCGAAGTGCGCTTCCAGGCGCCCGCGCGCCCCGGGCGCCGCAGCCGCGCCGTGGTGTTCCAGGACAGCCGCCTGATGCCCTGGCGCACGGTCGGCGGCAACGTCGGCTATGGCCTGGAAGGATTGGGGCTGGACCGCCAGGAACGCCAACAGCGCATCGATGCCGCGCTGCAACTGACCGGCCTGGGCGACTACGGCCGCCGCTGGCCGCACCAGTTGTCCGGCGGCCAGGCGCAACGCGTCGGCATCGCCCGCGCCTTGGCCGTCAAGCCCGACCTGCTGCTGATGGACGAACCCTTCAGCGCGGTCGACGCCATCACCCGCCGCAACCTGCAGCAGGAGCTGATCCGCGTGTGGCAGGCCTCCGGCGCGGCGGTGCTGTTCGTCACCCACGACATCGAGGAAGCCGTGTTCCTGGCCGACAAGGTGGTGGTGCTGGGCGGCCGCCCGGCCAACATCGCGGGCCACTACGACATCGACCTGCCGCGGCCGCGCGACCGCGCCGATCCGGCGTTCGCGCGGCAGGTGGCGGCCATCGCCCACACGCTCGAACATCACTGAGCGGACCGCGCCGGCGTTCCGTCACGCCCGCGGCGCAACCGCGCAGCCGGGCGCCGGCGCCGCCTTGCGCGGCAGCGTCAGCGCCCAGAACAGCGTCGCCGCCAGGCTCAGTCCCAGGCCCAGCGCGCACACGCCCAGCCAGCCCGCGCGCGCATAGACGAAGGTCGAGGCGATCGACCCGAGTCCGCTACCCACCGCATAAAACATCATGTAGCCGCCGACCAGCCGGCTGTGCGCCTGCGCGCTGATGGAAAAGATCATGGCCTGGTTGGTCACGTGCAGCGCCTGCGCCGCGATGTCCAGCACCAGCACGCCCAGCGCCAGCGCCCACAGGCTGCGGTCCAGGAAGGCGATCGGCACCCACGCCAGGCACAGCAGCGCCAGGCCCGCGCCGGTGGTCAGTTGCGCATGGCCGCGATCGGCCAGCCGCCCCGCCCGCGCCGCCACCAGCACCCCGGCCACGCCCACCAGCCCGAACGCGCCCACCGCAGTGTGCGTCAGTGAATACGGCGGCGCGCTCAGCGGCAGCACCAGCGCCGTCCAGAACGCGCTGAAGACGGCGAACATCAACAGCGCGATCATGCCGCGCACCCGCAACACCCGTTCGCTCGCCAGCAAGGCGAACATCGAGCGCAGCAGCGCGCCGTAGCCCAGTCCCGCGGCCGGCAAGGCGCGGCGCGGCAGCCAGCGGGCCAGCGCCAGCGCCAGCAACGCGGCCAGGCTGGCGGACACCAGGTAGACCGCGCGCCATCCCCACAGGTCGGCCACGGCGCCCGCCAGAGTCCGCGCCAGCAGCAGGCCGATCACCACTCCGCCCTGCACCGCGCCGACGACCCGCCCGCGCTCGTGCGGCGCGGCCAGCGCCGCCGACAGCGCCAGCAAGCCCTGGGTCATCGCGGTGCCGAGCAGGCCCAGCGCCAGCATCCCGGCCAGCAGCCACGGCGCGGCGGACGCCAGCGCCACCGCGGCCAGCGCCAGCACCAGCAGCCCCAGTTGCGCCAGCATCAGGCGGCGCCGGTCGAGCAGGTCGCCCAGCGGCACCACCAGCACCAGCGCCAGCGCGCAGCCCAGTTGCGTCGCGGTGACGACGATGCCCACCGCGCCCTCGTCCAGGCGGAACTCGCGGCCCATGGCGTCCAGTAGCGGTTGCGCGTAGTAGACGTTGGCCACGCTCAAGGCACAGGCCACGGCCAGCAGCAGCACCAGGGCGGCGGGCAGGCGATCGGCGGATGGCGTGGCGGGCGCAGATGCGGCAGATGCCGTGGATGCAGCGGATGCCGTGGATGCCGCAGAGGCCGCGAATGCCGCGGATGCTGTGGATTCCTTGGACGCCCGCGACGAAGGCGATGAAGGAGATGGCGGAGCAGCAGGGGCAGGATCGGTCTGGTCTGGCATGATGGCCTCAAGTAGTTTCATTACAAAACCAGAATGCTAGACCTTGAGGTTTTATAATGCAACCACACATTCGACATCTCTCCCCGCCGCGATGCGCGGCAAAGGTCAGGACGACATGGTCAAACGCACCAGTCTCGAGGGCGCCGCCTGCCCGGTGGCGCGCGCGCTGGACGCCATCGGCGACTGGTGGTCGCTATTGATCGTGCGCGACGCCTTCGACGGCGTGCGCCGCTTCGGTGAATTCCAGAAAAGCCTCGGCGTGGCCAAGAACATCCTCAGCGACCGCCTGCGCACCCTGGTCGCGCACGACATCCTGGCGGCCGTGCCGGCGTCCGACGGCAGCGCCTACCAGGAATACGTACTGACGGAAAAAGGCCAGGCGCTGTTTCCCGTCATCGTCGGCCTGCGCCAATGGGGCGAAGACCATTACTACGGCCCCGCCGAGCCGCACTCCACACTCATCGACCGCAAGCGCGGCCAGCCGGTGCGGCGCCTGGAGATCCGCGCCCAGGACGGCCGCGTGCTGGCGCCGGACGACACCGTGGTGCGCAAGGTCGGCGCCGACCGCGCCTGACCCTGGCGCCCCCCCGCCATTGGCCGCTCAGGCAGTCGCCGCGCGCGGCGCCCGGCGAGCGGCCCCGCGTCAGGCCGTGGCGGCCTGCGGCCACTGCCCCGTGGCCAGCGCGGTCGGCGAATAGCCGCCAAAGCGCCAACGCAGCGCCAGCGCGCCCGGCCTGGCCCGCACCCGCCGCACGTGGACGCGCCACAACCGCTCGGCCCCCGCGAAGGTGGCGATCTCCGGACTGTCCAGGATCACCTCGGCGCGCCCCGACACCTGCAACACGTCGCCGCGCTCGAAATCGATGAACAGCAGCCCGGCGCGCGGATTGAGCACCATGTTGCCCAGCGTATTGAAAAAGCGGTTGCCGGAGAAATCCGGGATCGTCAGCGTGTCGCCGTCGATGCGCACGAACCCCGGCATGCCGCCACGGTGCGAGACGTCGATCCGGCGGCCGGCCTCGTCGGTGTCGGCATAGGTCGCCACGAACAGCGTGTCGGCGCGCGCGATCAGCGCCCGGTCGGCCTCGGCCAGCCCCGCCCGCTCGCGCGCCGCCCCCGGAAAACGCAGGGACGGCGAGCGCGAGAAATGGAAATCGCGCGCCTGGATGTACTGCGGGCAGTTGCCGAACGACTCGGCCACCGTGACCGCGAAACGCCTGCCGTCCCAGGCGGTGATGCGGCCGTTCATGCGGTTGCGGCGGCGCGTGTGCAGTTCGATGCCCAGCAGGCCCACCGGCTGGTCCGGCCCCAGGCCGGCGCGCAGCGGATCATCGGCATCCGGCAGCGCGGCCACCTGCAGGGTCTGCGGGTCCGGCGACACGGCGAAGCCCGGCTCGCCCTCCAGCACGCCGGCCCAGGGATCGCCCTGGCCATCGACCGCGCCCGCCACCAGGAACGGCAGTTGCGCGAAGAAGGCGCGGTGCTGGTCCGGCATGTACGGCCGGATCACTTTCGCGCCCACCTGCGCCATGCGCTCGGCCATGCCGATATGCGCCTGCAACCGCAGTTCGCCCGCGTGCCAGGGCGTCGCGGGCGCGGCCGCGGCCGGCTGGCCGGTCGCCGTCGTGGCGGCCGTCGAACCGCCGGCCGGCGCGGCGCCAAGCGGACTCGTCGTGGTCGTATTCATGTCACGCTCCTTGCGCGCGGGCGCTTGCGTTCACGCCGCCCGCAATCCCACGGGAGACGCCACCATCGGCACGAAGCGCGGCAGCGCCTCGATCCGCGCCAGCCAGTCGCGCACCCGCGGATAATCCGCCAGCGACACGTTGCCTTCCGGCGCATGCGCCACGTAGGTGTAGCAGGCCACGTCGGCCAGCGTCGGCGCGGCGCCGGCCAGGTAGCCGGTGGCCGCAAGCTCCCGCTCCATCACCGCCAGCAAGGCATGCGCGCGCGCCAGCGTGGCCGGCACGTCATACGGGGCGCCGAACACCGTCACCAGCCGCGCCGCGGCCGGGCCGGCCGCCAGCGGGCCGGAGGCGGCCGACAGCCAGCGCTGCACCGCCGCCGCGCCCACCGCGTCCTCGGGTAGCCAGGCCTGGCCGTTGTAGCGCTTGCACAGGTACACCAGGATCGCGGTGGAATCGGCCACCACCACGCCGTTGTCGTCGATCACCGGCACCTGGCCGAACGCGTTCAGCGCCAGGAACTCGGGCCGCTTCTGCGCGCCGCTGCGCAGATCGACTTCGACATTGCGGTGCGGCACATCCAGCAGCGACAGCATCAGGGCCACGCGGTGCGAATGGCCGGACAGGGGAAAACTGTAGAACGTCAGGGGAGCGGCGGACATGGGGTATCTCGGATAGAGGAAACAGGCCTCCATCTTGAACCGCCCGCGCCCGCCGGGGAACGGCCACGGCGCGCAAGACACCATTGCCGCCAGTGAAAGGATCAAGCCGGCAGGGCCGCCAGGTCGCGGCGCAGCGCGTCGACGCAGAAGTCGACGAAGCTGCGCACCTTGGCCGAACTCTTGCGCCCTTCCGGATACACCACGTGCACCGGCAGCGGCGCCATTTCGTAGTCGCGCAGCACCACCTGCAAAGCGCCGCTGGCCAGGTCGCGCGCCACCTGGTAGGACACCACCTGGGTCAGCCCCCAGCCCTCGCAGGCCGCCGCCACCGCGGCCTGGAACGAGGTCACCGTCAACTGCGATGCCAGCGGCAGGCGCCGCGGCTGGCCGTCCTGCAGGAAACGCCATTGCGCGCCGCGCCCTTCCATCGCCGCCGTGATGGTGCAAAAGCGCGCCAGCGCGTCAGGGCTGTCGGGCGTGCCATGGCGTTGCAGAAACTCTGGCGAGGCGCACACCACCCGCCGCACCTGCCCCACCGGCACCGCCGTCAGGGTGGAGTCGGGCAAGGCGCCGATGCGCACCGCCACGTCCACGCCCTCGTCCAGCAGATTCACCACGCGGTCCACCAGCAGGGCGTTCACCGACACCTCGCGGTGCTGGCGCAGGTAGCCCAGCACCGCCGGCATCACGTGCAGTTCACCGAAGCGCGCCGGCGCGGTGATGTGCAGCGACCCGCGCGGCGCCGCCATCGCCCCCGCGGCGGCGTCGTCGGCCTGCTCCACGGCTTCAAGAATGGCGCGGCAATCGGCCGCGTAGCGCTGGCCGGCTTCGGTCAGGCGCAGGCTGCGGGTGGTGCGCACCAGCAGCAACGCGCCCAGCCGGCGCTCCAGCGCCGCGACGCTGCGCGTCACGCTCGGCGCCGACATCGCCAGCCGGCGCGCGGCGGCGGCAAAGCTCTGGGCCTCGGCCACCGCCAGGAAGACAGTCATTTCATGGAATCGGTTCAAGGCGCTCGGCCTCCTCGGAAGGGATGCGCGCCGGCAGGCCCGGCATGGCCGGCAGCGCCGCGACGCTGTCGCGCACGCAGCGCCGCACGATATCGGCCAGGGCCGCGGCCACCGGGCCGGGCCGGCCTTGCGCGTGATACAGCGACAGCGACAACGGCGGCAACGACGGCAGGCCCTGCTCGCCCGGCGCCATTACCCGCAACCCGGCGGGCAGCCCCAGCGGCGTGCGCACCATCAGCCCCAGCCCCGCGCTGACCGCCGCCCACAGGCCCGCCAGGCTGGGGCTGATGAAAGCCGAGGTCCAGGCGATGCCGGCGCGGTCCAGGGCATCGGTGGCGCGGCTGCGGAACAGGCAGGGCGCCTCGAACGCCACCAGCGGCCAGGCGCCGTCGGCATCGCGCGCCGGGCCCGTCGCGGCCGGACCGATCCAGCACAGCGGCAGTTCAGCCAGCCGCTGGCCATGCGGCCGCGCCGCGTCATGGTCCCAGGCCAGCGCCAGGTCCAGTTCGCCCGCCGCGACGCGTTTGAGCAGCTCGGCATTGCGCGCCACCCGCGCTTCGATCCGCACCTGCGGATGGGCGCGGGCGAACTGGCCCAGCACGCGCGGCAGCAGGATCTCGCCGAAATCCTCCTGCAGCCCCAGGCGCACCCGCCCCTGCAAGCGCGTGCCGCGCACCGCCACCGAAGCCTGATCGTTCAGATCCAGCAGCCGGCGCGCGTACGCCAGCATGGTCTCGCCCGCGTCGGTCAGCGCCAGGCCGCGACCGGCCTTGCGCAGCAGCGGCACGCCAGCCTGTTCCTCGAGTTTTTTCAACTGCGCGCTGACGGCCGAAGTCGAGCGCCCGAGGCGGTCGGCCGCGCGGCCGAAGCTGCCCAGCTCCACCCCAGCGACGAAGCTGCGCAGCACGTCAAGGTCAAAGGTGACAGGCCTGATCATCCTGTTTTTCAAAACCTTTAGTTAAAAATTTCCCGATTTTCAGAATGATGTTACGGGCCCAGACTTTGCCGCGTCAATCCCATCTGGAACCGTCATGTCCCTGCCCGCCTCCGCGCTCTCCGCCCCAACCCCTGCCGTGCGCCCCACCCACCGCTGGAAGGTGCTGGCGGTGGGGGTGGCCGCCAATGCTGCCTTCTCCGCAGCGGCGGCCGGCCTGCCCGCCACCGCCGTCTTCCTGCGCGCGGACTATCAACTGGACAACGACGCCCTGGGCCTGGCGCTCGGCGTGCTCGGCCTGGGCGTGGCGTTGTTCGAGCTGCCCTGGGGCCTGCTGGCCGACCGCTGGGGCGACCGGCCGGTGCTGCTGGGCGGCCTGGGCGCGACGGCCGCGGCGCTGGCCTGGATGAGTCTGTTCGCCGCGCCGGCCCACGGCGTCGCGCCCGCCTTGTGGCTGCTGGCGCTGGGCCTGCTGCTGGTGGGCGTGATGGGCGGCAGCGTCAACGGCGCCAGCGGTCGCGCGGTAATGGCGTGGTTCGACGAAGGCGAGCGCGGCCTGGCGATGAGCATCCGCCAGACCGCCGTGCCGCTGGGCGGCGGACTGGGCGCGCTGGTGCTGCCCTGGCTGGCGTCGCGGGCCGGTTTCGGCGCGGTCTTCGGCCTGCTGGCCGGCCTGTGTGCGGGCGCCGCGCTGCTGACGCTGGGATGGCTGCGCGAGCCGGATCGGGCGCACCCCGCCACGGCGGCCGGCTCCACCGCAGCCTCCCACGCCAGCGACAACACCCCGACAACCTCCCCGCGCTCCCGAGCCGCTACCCACACGCCGATCGCCGCCGCGTCGAGCCCCCTGCGCGACGCTAGGGTATGGCGCGCGGCGGTGGCGATCGGCCTGCTCTGCTGCCCGCAATTCGCGGTGCTGACGTTCGCCACCGTATTCCTGCATGACTTCAGCGGCGCCGGCATCGCCACGCTGACCGCCGTGATGGTGGCGGTGCAACTGGGCGCCATGGTGGCGCGCATCGCCGGCGGCCGCTGGACCGACCGCCACGGCAATCGCCGCGCCTACCTGCGCGGCTGCGTCTGGCTGGGCTGTGTGTTGTTCGTGGCGCTGGCGGCCGCGGCCTGGCTCCAGGGCGCGGTCCCCGGCAACCGCGCGGCGCTGCTGGCCGTGCCGGTGCTGCTGGCCGCCGCCGGCATCTGCGCCTCGGCCTGGCACGGCGTGGCCTACACCGAACTGGTCACGCTGGCCGGCGCCGCCCGCGCCGGCACCGCGCTGGGGCTGGCCAACACCTGCGGCTACCTGGGATTGTTCCTGACGCCGCTGGCGCTGCCGCGGCTGGTGGCGGCCGCGTCCTGGCCGCTGGCCTGGCTGGCCGCCGGCGGCGCCATGCTGGCAATCTTGCCGCTGTTGCCGCGACCGGCACGGCCGTGAATGCGCGTCGACCGGCACGCATCGACCAACGCCGCCGCTAGTCCTTGAATTCCTGCCGCAGCCACGCCAGGAACGCCTTGACCGGCGGATGGCGCTCGCGCCCCGGCGCGCACAGCGCGGTGTAGGCCGCGCCGGCCACGCTGACCTCGGGACGCAGCGGCACCAGCGTGCCGGCCGCGACACTATCCGAAACCATGACCGAACTGGCCAGCACCAGTCCCTGCCCCGCGATGGCCGCCTGCAACGCGTAGTGCTCTTCCGCATAGGCGTGCAGCGCCGCCGGTTTGCGCCAGGCCGGCAGCCCGGCCGCCTCGCACCACTGCAGCCAGCCCTCGTCATACAGCGCCGAATCGCGCCAGCGCACGGTCACCAGCGCGGGGCGCGCCCGCCGCGCCTGCGCCACCACCGCGGGCGCGCCGTAGACCCCGAACCGCTCCTGCAGCGTGCACGCCGCATGCAGCAGGGGATAGCGCTGGCGGCTGTAGCGGATCGCCACGTCGACGCTGGCGTCCTGCAGCAGGTCGATCGTCTCGGCCTGCGCCTGCAGGCGCAACTGGTACTGCGGATAGGCCTGGTAGAAGCGGCCCAGCCGCGGCACCAGCCACAGCGCCGCGAACGAATGCGTGGTGGACAGCGTCAGCGCGCCGGCCGCGCTGGCCGGCCGCAGCGCATCCAGCGTCTGGGCGATGTCCAACAAGGCGCCGTGCGCGCTGGCGAACAGCCGCGCGCCGGCGTCGGTCAGGCGCACGCCCTGCGGCACCCGGTCGAACAAGGCCACGCCGGCGTGGCGCTCCAGCGCCTTGATCTGATGCGAAACCGCCGTGGGCGTCACGGCCAGCTCGGCCGCGGCCGCCTTGAAGCTGCGCAAGCGCGCGGCGGCCTCGAAGGCGCGCAGGGCGGTGACGGGCAGGGAAGCAAACATGGCGTGCCATCCAGATGAATTCAACTCATCTTAGCCAAGAAATCCTCGTTTGTCCTGATACACGCCGCTGCGTAAATTTTGCCTCGTATCTTCCCTTTTCGTTTCACTCATCGAGGCATCCAAACATGAATCCAGCTCATCAATCCAAGCGCCTGCTGATCCTGGCCGGCAGCCCTCGCCGCGACGGCAACAGCGCCGCGCTCGGCGCCGCGGCGCAACGCGGCGCGCAGGCCGCCGGCAGCCACGCCAGCCTGCTGTTCCTGGACGACTACATCAAAGGCTTCCTGCCAGACCTGCGCCATGCCTCGGCGCCGGACGACCGCTACGCCGAGCTGTTCCTGGAACACTTTCTGCCCGCCGACGGCGTGCTGTTCTGCACCCCGCTCTACTGGTACGGCATGTCGGCGCAGACCAAGGCATTCTTCGACCGCTCGTTCACGCATTACGCCGGCACCGGCCCCGAACCCGAGGCGGTCAAGGCGCGCATGGCCGGCAAGCGCCTGGCCCTGGCGGTGGCGTCCGAGGAAACCTATCCCGGCGCGATCCTGGGCGTGGTGCACCAGGTGCAGGAATTCGCGCGCTACACCCACGCCGATTTCGTCGGGGTGGTCCACGGCGCCGGCAACAGCCGCGGCGAGATCGCGGCGGATCCCCGCAATCCGTTGCTGGCGGCCGAAACACTGGGCGCCGAATTCTTCACGCGGAAATACTCGGACTATCGGCTAGAGACGCCACGCAGTCACAACGTATGGGCGTCGCCCCCGCCAGCCGCCGCTCCCCGCGGCTGAGCCAGCCCAGGGCGATCGGCCACAGCGTGTCGCGAAAGCGGTCATGGAAAAAGGCGAAATGGCCGATCGCGTCCAACCCCAGCGAGGCCGGCGCCAGGCGCAGGTGGGTGCGGGCGCTGCCGGTGAAATACGCCAGCAGCCGGGCGATGGCGGCCTCGGTGCCGAATTCGTCATCGGTGACGCTGAGCGCCAGGATCGGGGCGGTCACCGCCGCCATCGCGGCGACGCGGCGATCCGGCCCGCCACGCCCCTCGAAGCGCGCGCCCATGAAACTCCAGTCACGCACCACCCCGCGCGGCGTGTCCTCCAGCCAGCCCAGCCGACGCCCGGGGAAGTAACCCAGGCAGGCGGCCAGCAGCGGCATCGCCACATGCCACTTGGCCAGCATGCGCAGGCGCTGGCCGGCGGCGTAATCGCGCCAGTAGGCGTATTGCGCCCCCATGGTGAAAATGCGCCGCAACCCGCTGGCCGACGGCGCCAGCCCGGTGACGAAGCCGCCGATGCTGTGCGCCACCACGTCCACCGGCTGGCCCGGAAAATGGTGGCGCACATACCCCAGCACCGCCTCGAAATCCTTCTCGCCCCAATCCATCCAGGACGCCCGGAAACCGCGCAGCGACGCCGGACGCGACTCGCCGATGCCGCGATAGTCGTAGGTCAGCACATCGAAACCGTGTTGGTGCAGGTAGGCCGCGAAGCGCGCGTAATAGCGGCAGCGCACCGAGGTGGCGGCGTTGATGACCACCACCGGACGCGGGCCGGCCGGATCGGGGTCGGCGTGACGCCACACGTAGCCTCCCAGCGGCACGCCGTCCGCGGCGCGCAGCGTGATGCGTTGCGAGTCCATCTTCACATTCCCTTGAATCAATCAATACGGCGTCGACGGACGCCATATGATGCGATTAAATCCGGTAAAAACCCCTGATTCAACCGATCATTCATCGCTCATTACATGAGCCATGGGAATGTCATTCGGCGGCTTTGCGGGCCGCCGATCGACGCAGCACGCCGGGCGGACTGCCATAGACCTGCTTGAACACCCGCGTCAGGTGCGCCTGGTCGGCAAAGCCCACCGCCAGCGCCGCCTCGGCCAGCGGCAGCCCGCCGCGCAGCAGCGCGCGGGCGCGCGCCACCCGCCAATTGCGCAGCCAGGCCTGCGGCGGCAGACCGTAGCGCCGCGCGAACTGCTTGACCAGGGTGCTGCGGTGGCGGCCATCGGCCCGCGCCAGCGCCTCCAGGTCGGGCGCGCAGGCAGGATCGGCGCGCATCCTTTGCCACAGCAGTTCGCACACGTCGGCGCCATCTCGCGCCGCCTCGGCGGGCGCCCGCCCATGCGCCGCCAACAGCCGGAACAGCGCCGCCGACAAGTCGCCGCGGCGCGCCGCGTCATCGGTATGGTCAGGCGCCAGCGCGGCCAGCCATTGCGCGCACAGGGGCGCGTCGCGGATCACCGGCCCGGGCAGGTCCAGTCCGCCCTCGCGCAGCGCCAGGGCGTGCTGCAGGAACCAGGCCGGCTCGATGTACGCCATGCGGTAGGCGAGCAGGCCGGCCGACGTGCCGCCGGTATGCACCTGGCCCGGCGCGATCACCACCAGATCGCCCTCGCCCGCCTCGAAGGGGCGGCCGTGCACCGTGAAGGCGCAGCGCCCGCGCGCGATGGCGCCGATCGACCAGGCGTCGTGGAAATGCGCGTCGTACCGGTAGGCGCGCAGGTCGGCGATCAGCACATCGCCGGGCAGGCCGGCGCCGCAATGCCAGATATGTTGGGAAACCGCCATCGGAAAACCGCCAGTGAAAAACGCTCGGGCGCGGCCTCGGCAAGCCCGGCCACTGGCGACAGGCTACCCGAAATAGTCCCCTTCCGCGGCCAACGACCGCGCCAGCAGCCATGCATTGCGCGGATGCTCGCCCACCCGCCGGACCGCATAGGGCCACCAGTCCGCCCCGAATGGCAGGTACACCCGGACGGCGTAGCCCAGGCGCCGCAGCGCCAGTTGCCAATCGGGCCGCACGCCATAGAGCATCTCGAACTCGAACTCGTCCGCCCCCCACCCCCGCTCGCGCGCGAACGCCATGATTGCGCCGGCAAGGCGGTCGTCATGGGTGCCGAAGACCGGAAGGAAGCCGGCCGCGCGCGCCAGGGGCGACAGCATGATGGCGGCCGCGTCCAGGTAGGCCTGGTCGATATGGGCGCGGCCGGCATGATCCAGCGCGCGTTCCGGGAACGCCCCCTTGACCAGCCGCAGCGAGGTGCGCTGGCCGATGGCCCACGCCAGGTCGACCGGCGTGCGGCGCCGGCGCGCCTGCAGCGTCAGGCCGGCGGGCAGGCCGGCGCCCAGCAGTTCCGCGTGCAAGGCGCAGGTGCGTTCGCGCAGGCCCGAGTCCTCCATGTCCAGCACCACCCAGTCGCGCCCGCCGCCCGCGGCCTGGCGCGCCGCCGCCGCGATGCGCCGGGCATTGCCGCGCCCCAGCGCATCGTCGCGCATGTAGCCAATGGCTGTGGGATCGATCGACACGTGCACGTCCAGCCCCGCCCGGCCCAGCGCGGCGCAGGCCTGCATGGCCTGTTGCGTGTTGTGTTCGATCGCCGCCGGGTCGGCCACGTATTCGCCC
Organism: Colletotrichum falcatum; assembly: GCA_019425465.1. NCBI lineage: Eukaryota > Fungi > Ascomycota > Sordariomycetes > Glomerellales > Glomerellaceae > Colletotrichum > Colletotrichum falcatum. The sequence continues at coordinate 7,454 of SWKJ01000146.1, read as the reverse complement.
AGGTAGAACAGCGAAGCGCGGATGCCGTGCGCCTCGCGCAGCCGCGCGGCGGTGCGCACCGCCGCCTCGACATCGGCGCCGCCGACGAAGCGGCGCGCCAGCGAGGTGCGCGCGGCCAGCGCGCGCATGGCGCGCCCGGCGCCCGGGCTGCGCGCCAGGGCGATGGCGGTTTTCTGGAAAAGGCTCATGGGCTCTCCGTTCAAAGAGAGCCACTATGCGGCGCCGGCCCCCGTCCCGTCTTGAACGGGAGTGAACCGCGCCGGCGCCCGTCACGCCTTGCCGGCAGCCAGCGCCGCGGCCCGGGCGCGGCCGAACAGCGGCCGCTGCACCGTCTGCGCCAGCAGCACGCCCAGCAAGGTCACCGCACCGCCCAGCAGGTGGTAGGAATGCAGTTGCTCGCGCAGCAACACGAACGCGGCCAGCGCGGTGAACAACGGCAGCAGGTTGATGAAGATGCTGCAGCGGTTCGGCCCCAGGCGGTGCACGCCCTCGATCCACAGGAACGACAGCAGCACCGAAGAGAAAATGCCGGCATACAGGATCAGCGGAATCGTCTTCATGTCCAGCGCCGCCTGCGCGGCCGGCACCCGCAGGTACAGCGGCAGCATGTACAGCAGCGCGAAAATCGACTGCACGAAGGTCGACTGCCACGCCGGCAGCGGCACTTTCCAGTGGCGCAGCAGCACGCCGTACAGCGCGTAGGAAAACGCCGCCATCAGCATCAGGCCGTCGCCCACGTGGATGCCGTGCTGGAACACGCTCAGCATCTCGCCCTGCCCCACCAGGTACAGCAGGCCCAGGAATGACAGCGCGCCGCCGACCGCCATGCCCAGGGTCAGCGGATCGCGCAGGATGACCACGCTCAGCAGCATGCTCAGCAGCGGGATCAACGCGGTCAGGATCGCCATGTTGGTGGCGGTGGTGGTCTCGGCGGCGCGGTACGACAACGCCTGGAACAGCGCCGACGACAGTCCGCCGTACAGCGCCAGCTTGGGCCAGTGGCGCAGGATCACATGGCGGTTGCGCCAGGCCGGCACGGCCGTGAACAGGCCCATGATCGCCAGCGCCAGGATCAGCCGGTAGAACGTGATGGCGGTGGGCGAGATGGCGCTGGCCGCCATCTTCGAGACGATGACATTGCCCGCCCAGAACAGGATGGCGAACAATGGAAACAGGTAGGACATGATGGGTTCACTCGCGGAAGGGAAATCGGCTCTCCGCCGCGGCGCTCGGCGCCGCGCAGGTGGCGGATGACCGGTATCCTATTGAGCGCGCGAGCGCCCGTCTGCCGATGAACAGGCAGGGACTATCTTGAAATGGACATTCCCGAGGCCGCCATATCCCAGGCCGTCGTGGGCGGGGAACGCAGGCCTGGGACGCAGAGACAAGGCAGCGGAGGCCCGGGAAATACCAGCCCGCGAAGTGCCGGCCCGCGAGTTGCAGCCCCCCGCGGCGCGGCCCCACCCTCACGGTCTGAACGGCAGCGGGTCCAGCGGCGTATCCAGCCCCGCCATCTGCGCCGTCAGCAGCGCCGCGCTGCCGCAGGCTAGGGTGAAGCCGAGCGCGCCCTGGCCGATGTTCAGCCACAGGTTGTCGGCGGCGGAACTGCGTCCGATCAGCGGCTTGCCGGTGGGCGTGGCCGGGCGCAGCCCGGCCCAGGGAATCGCCTGCGCCAGGTCCAGCGCCGGAAACGCCTCGCGCACCTGGCGCTTGAGCAGCGCGATGCGGGCCGGATCGATGTCGGCATTGGCGCTGCCGATGTCCACCATGGCCGCGATCCGCAGCACCCCGCCGACCCGCGCATAGACGATGCGGCGCTCGTAGTCGGTGACGCTGATGCGCGGCGCCACGGTATCGTCGTCCGCCAGCGGCACGGTCAGGCTGTAGCCCTTGAGCGGATACAGCGGCACATCGTGGCCCAGCGGTCGCAGCAAGGCGCGCGTGCCGATGCCCGTGGCCAGCACCACCGCGTCGGCGCCGATGTCGCCGTCCTGGGCCTGCACCGCGACGATGCGCCTGCCCTCACGCTGCAGGCCGGCGACGGGATTGGACATGGCGCACTGCACGTTGGGCAGCGCTTGCAGCCGCTCGAACAGCGCCTGCGTGAATTGGCGGCAGTCGCCCGCCTCTTCGCTCGGGGTGTAGATGGCGCCGGCCAGGCTGGCGCCCATGCCGGCCAGCGCCGGCTCGCGCTGCAACGTCTGGGCGGCGTCCAGCACCTGCTGCTCGGCGCCGTGGGTCGCCTGGTAGGCGACCAGCGCGCGCGCCTTGTCCAGCAGGGCCGCGCTGCGGTAGGCGATCAGCTTGCCGTTGCGCAGATGGCCGAATTCCAGGTTTTCCTGTTCCAGCAAGGCATGCATGGCGTCGCGGCTGAGAAAGGACAGCGCCTGCAATTGCGCGGTGGACTCGCGCGCCACCGAGGCGCGACAGGCCAGCGCGAAGCGCAGGCACCAGCGCCACTGATGCGGGTCCAGCCGCGGCCGGAAACGCAGCGGCGAATCCTCGCGCAGCAGCCAGCCCGGCACGCTCGGCAACACGCCCGGCCCGGCCAGCGGCGCGACGTAGCTGTAGCTGAGCTGGCCGCCGTTGGCGTAGCTGGAAACCTCGGCCGGATGGGCGTGGCTATCGACCAGCACGACCTCGTGGCCCTGGCGGGCAAGGAAATAAGCCGAGGTCACGCCCACGACCCCGGCGCCGATCACGCATACCCGCATAGCCTGCATCCCGATAAGAAAATGGCGACGGTCTTATTCTGAAGCGGGGGACGGATGACCGCAAATCACCAAAGCCCCAGCACCCATAACCGCGGCTCATGGACGGCGCTCATGGCCCGGCCTCGCCGCCAAACGTCACGCCCACGGCCACCGGCGAGCCGCCGGCGCCGCCGTCAGGCGGCGCGATGCAGCCTGATGATGGCCGCGGCGGTCGGATCGCGCACCAGGTCCGCCAGGGTATAGCCATTGAGCGCGTCGTAGAACGCCTGCAGGGTCTGCGCCAGCACCCCCGCCAGGCGGCAGGCGCCGTCCAGCGCACAGGGCGGCTCGCGGCAGTCGATCAGCGGGCCCTGCTGTTCCAGTTCGCGCACCAGGTCGCCCAGCCGGTACTCGCCGGCCGGGCGCGCCAGCGCCAGGCCGCCGCCCTTGCCGCGCGCCGTGCTGACCCAGCCGCGCTGCGACATGAAATGCACCACCTTGACCAGGTGGTTGCGCGACAGGTCGAAGCGCGTGGCGATCTCCGGAATGGTGACCGCCGCGGGCCGGTCGCGGCACTGCGTCAGATACATCAGCACGCGCAGGCCGAAGTCGGTGAATCGGGTCAGTTGCATGGCCGCCAGGATACACCGGTCAGGCCGGCGCGCCGCCGCTGCCGAAGGCCTCGGCGTGGATGCGGTCCGGCGCCACGCCCAGCGCCAGCAGCGTTTCGCGCAGCGCCCGCATGAAACCGGACGGGCCGCACAGGTAGTAATCGGCATCCGGCACGATGGCCTCGTCGCGGATGGCGCGCAGGTCGACCCGGCCATGATGGTCGTGGTCGCGGCCCGGGCGATCGGCGTCGCCGACTTGCTCGTAGAACACCGCCTTGCGCACGTTGCCGCGGCGCGCGGCGATGTCGTTGACATGATCTTTCATGGCGTGCGCCGCGGCATTGCGACAGCCGTGCACGAAGCGGATCTGGCGCGCATCGCCGGTGGCCACCAAGTGGTTCAGGATCGACACCATGGGCGTCAGCCCGACCCCGCCGCTCAGCAGCACCACCGGCGCGTCGCCGTCCTCGCGCAGGTGGAAGTCGCCCTGCGGCGGCGCCACGTCCAGCACGCCGCCTTCCTCCAGGCGGTCGTGCAGCGCATTGGACACGCGTCCGGCCGGACCGTGCGCGCCGCCCGCTTCGCGCTTGACCGAGATCCGCAGGCGGTCCTGGCCCGGCGCGTCCGACAGGCTGTACTGACGCGGCTGCATCAATCCCAGCTCCGGCACGTAGACGCGCACCGACACATACTGACCGGGGAGATAGGCCGGCACCGCGCCGCCATCGGCCGGCGCCAGGTAGAACGAGGTGATCTCGGCGCTTTCGGGCTGCTTGCCGACCACGCGGAACGCGCGCCAGCCGGTCCAGCCGCCCGGTTTGGCGGCCGACTCGGCGTACAACCGCGCCTCGGCGGCGATCAGCATGTCGGCCAACTGGCCATAGGCGGCGGCCCAGGCGTCGACCAGTTCATCGGTGGCGGCCTCGCCCAGCACTTCGCGGATCGAGGCCAGCAGGTGCTTGCCGACAATGGCGTAGTGCTCGGGCCGGATGCCCAGGCTGACGTGCTTGTGGACGATGCGCGTCACCACCGGCGCCAGCACCGACGGGTCGTCGATATGCTCGGCGTAGGCCGCGACCGCGCCGGCCAACGCCTGCTGCTGCTCGCCGCCCGCCTGGTGCCCCTGGTTGAAGATGTGCTTGAGTTCCGGATTGTGCTGGAACATGCGGGCGTAGAAATGGCGCGTCAGGGCCTCGCCATGGGTTTTCAGGACGGGGGCCGTGGCCTTGACCAGGACGCGGATCTGCGGGCTCAACATTGACTGCTCCTTGCGCTGCGGACGGCGCCTGGGCCATCCTTTTTAAAGATGCATTAATAATACATGTTTAAAAAGGAGGCGCAAAATCCGCGCCCGCCGGGGCCGCCCCACGGATCACCGCCCCACGGTTACACTGCGTCTTTGACGCAACACCACAAAGGTTCCCCCATGAGCACCGCTACGCTCAAGACCCGCCTCTCCGACGCCGTCAAGGACGCCATGCGCGCCAAGGCGGCCGAGCGCCTCGCCACCCTGCGTTTCCTGCTGGCCGCCGTCAAGCAGAAGGAAGTCGACGAACGCCGCGACCTGACCGACGCCGAGATCACCGCCATCATCGAGAAGCAGGTCAAGCAGCGCCGCGAATCCATCGCCGCGTTCGAGCAGGCCGGCCGCACCGAGACCGCCGAGCAGGAAAAGGCCGAACTGGTCGTGCTGCAGGAATTCCTGCCGCAGGCCGCCACGCCCGAGGAAGTGTCTGCCGCCATCGACGCCGCGCTGGCCGAAGTGGCCGCGCAGGGCGTCACCGGCGCCCCGGCCATGGGCAAGGTCATGGCGCTGCTCAAGCAGTCGCTGGCCGGCCGCGCCGACATGACCGCGTTGTCGCAGCAGGTCAAGGGCCGGCTCGCCTGAGCATGGCCGGCGCCGCCGACACGCTAAACGCCCTGGCCCCGGCGCTGCGCGGGGCGATCGGCGACTGCGTGGCGGCGATCAACCTGGCGCGGCAGCATTTCGAGTCGCGCTATGACGCCACCCTGTCCGATCCACTGCAGGCCGACCCCGCGGCCCTGCGCCGCCTGTCGGACGCCATCGCGCCGGTGATCGAACGCCTGGCCGCCGAGCCGGACAACGGCCACGGCTGGGGCGCGGGCGGCGGCTCGGCGCTGGGCTACCGCGAGCCGCGCCCAGTGACGCTGGGCCTGTGGCGCGGCAGCCATGGCCGCCCCGGCGACGCCGATGGCACGCTGGATTACACCCGCTGCCTGTACCTGCTGTTCCAGGCCACCTGCCTGGCGCCCGCCGCGATGGCGCAGGCCATCGCGCCGCTGCGCGACGACATCGTCTTCAATCACATCACCCTGCACATCATCGAAGACGCGCTGGCACTGGCCCTGCACTCGGGCGCCAGCCAGGCGGCGCGCGCCGCCGCGGCCGAACCCTACATCCAGCAGTTGCGCGTCACCCATATCTTCCGCGAGGAAGACAACCGCTACCAGGGCTACCGCATCCTGCTGCGCGACGCGGCCGACCATGGCGACGCCGCCGCCGCGCTCAAGCTGCTGCCCCAGTGCAACACGCGCAGCGAGCGCCACGAGATCGATACGATCAAGAGTCGGCTGGTGGCCGCCGTCAGCGCCCGCGACGGCCTGCAGGCCGCGCTCGATCTGTGCGCCAACAAGCGCATCGGCCCGGCCTGCCGCGAATATGCGCTGCAGCCGGTCATCGACGCCGGCGACTACGACGCGCTGCGGGCCGCGCTGGCGCAACACCCCGATCTGGCCACGCCCGACAACGGCGACGGCCTGAGTGTCCTGGTGCCCGCCTTCTGCGTCCGAGAAAAAGGCGCCGGCGCCTCGCGCGATAGCCAGGAATTCGACGCCCTGTTCGCGCGCGTCGATGCCATGGATCCCAGGCTCAAGCACGGCGACGCGCGGCTGCGCGACTGGCTGCTGCTGGAACTGGGACTGGCCTGCGCCAACGACCCGGCCTACGTCGCCCGCTGCCGCAAGGCCATCAAGAACGCCTCGATCAAGCGCGAACTCGACGCCGCCTGACACGGCGCGCGCTGCCCCCGCCCCTCAGAACGCGCCGCCGAACAGATCCGGCTGGCGCGTCTGCTCCTGCGGGTCGGCGAAATTGCTCATGCCCACGCCGGCCAGCCGGTACAGCGTCTGCGCCGGCAGGTCGACACGCTCGCACAGCAGCCGCGCCAGCGCCGCCAGTTCGGCGGCCGACGCCGGCGGATGCGGGCTGGTCTGGCTGCGCGTCAGGATGCGGAAACGGTCGGTCTTGAGCTTGAGCACCACCGTGCGGCCCAGCGCGCCTTTTTTCAGCGCCTGGCTCCAGACCTTCTCGGCCATGCGGTCCAGGGCCTCGCCGATCGCGTCCAGCCGCACGTCTTCGGAAAACGTGGTCTCGGCCGACACCTGCTGCAGCGGCTGGTCGGTCTGCACCTCGCGCTCGTCGATGCCGCGCGCCAGCTCATACAGGCGGCGGCCGTAGCGGCCAAAGTAGTGTTCCAGTTCCTGGACCCCATGCGTGGCGAGGTCGCCCACCGTCTGGATGCCCAGTTGCTCCAGGCGCGCCTGCGTCACCTTGCCCACGCCCGGCACCTTGCGCACCGGCAGCGGCTGCAGGAATTCCAGCACCCGGTTCGGACGGATCACGAACTGGCCGTCCGGCTTGTTCCAGTCGGATGCGATCTTGGCCAGGAACTTGTTGGGCGCCACCCCGGCCGACGCGGTCAGGCCGGTCTCTGCGCGGATCTGCTGGCGGATCACCTGCGCCACCTCGGTGGCCGACGGCAACCCCAGCTTGTTGACGGTGACGTCCAGGTAGGCTTCGTCCAGCGACAGTGGCTCGATCAGGTCGGTATGGCGGGCGAAGATCTGGCGGATCTGGCGCGAGACCTCGCGGTAGCGGTTGAAGTCGGGCGGCACGTAGACCGCCTGCGGACAGAGCCGCTGCGCGCGCACCGCCGACATGGCCGAATGCACGCCGAAGCGGCGCGCCTCGTAGGACGCCGCGCACACCACCGAGCGCGGCCCGGTCCACGCCACCACCACCGGCTGGCCGCGCAGTTCGGGGTTGTCGCGCTGTTCCACGGAGGCGTAGAACGCGTCCATGTCGATATGTACGATCTTGCGGGTGACGTCGCTCATGTCGGCGGAAAAC